>PVIW01003352.1:33438-171476 GCA_004026585.1 Noctilio leporinus
GGAACGGCGGTGTGTTCCTTGCTAATGCTGCGCAGAAACGGCGGTGTGTTCTTGTAGTTTTAATTTCTGTGAAGTAGAAAAACAATGGTAACTTGGAAGCATCAACTAAATGGAACCAGTTGCCTCCATTTTAAAAAATGTTTTGTTAATAGAAATTTTTTTCCTTCAGGTTTCTTGTTTTAAAGATTTTATTTTCAGAGAGCAGGGAGGGGTGGGAGTAGAGGGAGAGAAGCATGGGTCAGTTGCCCCTCACCCCCCCAGCTGTGTTTCTCCCCAAAAGTAGAGAGCACAGGTACAGAGTCCCTCCCTGCACACCCAGGTCAGCACCTCCCAGCCCCTGCCGTTTTTATTTGCCAAGGTTTCGTCAGGCTGTACTTTCAGAGTTTGTTTTCCTTTCACGTCGTAGTTCTGGGCCCTGTTTGTCTAGTGATGGGCACAGGAACCCACAACCTGCCTTCGTTCCAGGAGGTGGAGCGAGAGATCTCCTTCCGGACCGAGTGCGGGCTGTACTACTCCTACTACAAGCAGATGCTGCAGGCGCCCAGCCTCGCGCAAGGTACCCTGGCGGCGCGGCCCGCCCTCCTCCTCCAGCGCCCACTCCCACCCACGCGTGGCCAACCCCACGGAGCCTGCGGGGTGGTTTCTCTGCGGAGTTTCTCCCGGTTAAGTAACAGCCAGTCCAAGGAAATGTGTTGCTCTAGAAACTAGTAGAATTCTTGCCAAAGCCTCTTTTCTTGCCTCTCAGCTCCGCTCCATCCCAGAAGCACCTGTTTGCACCTTCTGTGCAGCAGCTGGCTGTCCCGGGGCCTTTGAGGAGGCCCGTCTGCAGGCAACCAGTGGCGTCTGAAAGGAGGCGCTTCCATCTGACAAGCGGTAGTGACAGTTGTCCCCAGGCCCCGTTCGTCCTTCGTTTTGCAGTTGCCATTTTCAGGGGCTCCAAGCCTGTAGAGCGGGGCCACCTTTGCTCCAGCATGGGGGCCCTGTGGCCCCGTCACACAGCCAGTGCGCCCGGCCTGGCACCTTCCCCAGCCGCCTGCCCAAGCCCTGCTTGGGGGAGTGTCTCCTCCAGCAAGAAATCTTCACAGGTGGTGTTTCATGCTGCTTATCACAGTGACACCAGATTCTGATTCTCTTTTTTGTGCCACAAAAACTGTCAGTTCCTGTGCAGAAAGGCAGTTTTACTGGTGATGGAGTGAGCTACCTGTCAGCTGAAACATGATGGTTTTGCGGCCATGTGAGGATTACTGCCTACAGCCAGTATTTCAGCAGAGCTGCAGACTGATGGTCTCACTCTGTCATTCTTCCTGTGTCCGTGAGCTGGAACTCTGATGTCAAAAGCCTCTTTCCCATCTCCTGTGATGGCCCAAGGTGTAGTCGGTCCCAGAAGGACAGCACCAGGGGAGCTTCCTTCAGCCGTTGGCCGGGAGTCAGTTTGCGTGGAAGACGTGTCCACCCCAGTCTGGGCCAGGGTGTCCCGTGTCAGAGCAGTCGCTCTGGGCTCCCGGCAGGCCTCCCACAGGTGTGTCCCGCCCGCCCCGTCCACCCTCGCACGCCTGCCACCTTCGGCCGCAGGCAGGGAGGGTACCACCAGCTCCCACCTGGCACACCGCCTCACTTCCCCTGTAGGAAAGCACAGGAAAAGGCCGTGCCTTTAACAGAGACATTATTAATCAGTGAGACTCACCAGGGCCAAGTATGCAGGCATCACAGGGCTCATGCTGAGGTTAACATGCTGTGTGCTTTCTGGAGGCCCCAGGAGCTCAGCTCACTTGTCGCAGGTGAAGTGACTCTGCCCCCTGTTTCAAACGGGTGGAAAGAAGGAAACCTAGTCATGGGCTTCCCTGGCTTGCGGGTGCTTCACAGCTTTTCAGACCCAGATAAAGGTCACACGTAGCCCTCGTGCTCTGTGCTGCTTTTCATTTGTACTCTCTTTCCATCTGTTCTTACAATTTTTTGTTGAAAACACTGTTTTCCACTTTCTGGGTTTTGCTGTTCTTATTGTTCAGCTCTCCTGCTGGTTGGTGGGCAGGTCTGGAGGCTGGGGGGCTCCCACTTCCCAGCGGGGCCTGTTCTCAAGATCCTATGATGAGTTGTGAATCAGTGAGTAATTTCCATTGTAATTGTCTTTCCTGATTTTTCAAATATCCACCTTAGGTTTCCGTGGCTTAATGTACGATAACAAAACTGAATCTATGAGGACAGTTAATCTCCTTCAACGAATGAACATTTACCAGGAGGTTTTCCTCAGCATTTTATATAAAGTGCTGCCCATACAGGTATGTTCTGCTCTCAGTCACCGCGTTTCACAGAAGTGAACATCAGACCCTGCCGTTTCAGGCTGAGGTCTCGCGTGGGCTATACTCATACCTTCTGCAGGATTAGTGGGTTAACAGCAATGTCCTCATTATCTCCAGCAGTGCTGTGAACTTTGCTTTTTATTTATGGTTTATATTTTGTGCATGTAGAGACTTCCTGCGTATGATATACGTGTGCAGTGTAGGAGTGAAATTTTCATGTGAGAACATGTAATCAGTCCCTGCTCATCTACCTTTGAAATAAAAACATTGGAAAATTAGCAAACCCCAATGAACACTCCTTCTGTGAGTGGGTAAAACTGGGCACAGTTGGGTGTGAATGTGCCTAAGGGATGAAGCCCGGGTTGTGGGCACGTCCTCCTTCCTCTGCAGCCATGTGGGCTGGTGGTCAGGGAGGAACATCAAGCTTGTGAGTGTTGAGTTTCTGTTGCACGTATGTGCATGTTTTTAAAGATTTTATTATTCTTAGAGAGAGGGGAAGGGAGGGAGGCAGAGAGGGACAGAGACATCCAGGTATGGTTGCCTTTCTCTGCCTCTAGCCACAGACCTGGCTGGAGACCTGGTTCTGTGCCCTGGCTGGGGATGGAACCTGCGACCTTAGGGTTGGCAGGCCGGCACCTTACCCACTGTGCCACCAGCCAGGGCTTTCTGCTGCACATTTTTAATGACAGGGCGAGGGTTAGGGCTCCCCTGACAAATCATCGTTGCCGTTCCCTTTTACAGAAATATTTGGAGCCCATTTATTTTTACATCTACACCTTGTTTGGGCTGCAGGCGGTCTACGTCTCGGCCTTGTACGTGACCAGCTGGCTGCTCAGTGGCACGTGGCTGGCAGGGCTGCTGGCCGCATCCTGGTACGTCACCAACAGGTGAGCTGGACCCGGTGCCTGCCTCCCCCCACACGCATGAGCGGGAGGGAGGCTTCTTCGCCTTTGGCTCCACCACGGTTGTGTGTGGGGAACCTCGGCTTAGTGGCGTAAGGTGCTTAGTTAGGTGGCAGGTCCCCTGCTCACGTGTCTCCAGCTGAGGAACGAATGTCGAGCTGCGGGTCAGGCGCGTCCTTGGTGGCAGCCCGATGCCGTCCGCACTTGCCACGTGGTCAGTGTTTCCCCAGCTCAGGTCTCGTCGTGTGACGACATTAGTTCACAGCGAGCAAAGCACCGAGTGAAACCAGGGAACCTTGTTACCTGATTACCGACCTCCAAGTACTGGAGTATCTGAGGTACTTCCTCAAAACATAGTCGCGACTTAGAGCAGCAACACCAATGCTGAGTAGGAGACTTAACCCTAAACAGCTGACTTTTTTGTTAACTTTGTTGCGTGATGGCTACAGAACAAGCACTCCGCTCTGTGTGTATCCTTTTAACAGCCAGCGGGGTCCTTGGTACCACCATGCATGTGGCCAGGAGGATCGTCACTCAGAATCTAAGTGCTGTTGGTCAGAGTAGCGTGGCTGTCACTTAGGGGCCCCGGACAAGGGCGATGTGGTCACTGTGTGTTCTCGTGCAGAATTGACACGACCAGGGTGGAGTTCACCGTCCCGCTGCGGGAGAACTGGGCGCTGCCCTTCCTCGCTGTTCAGGTGGCAGCTGTCACCTGTTTCCTGAGGCCAGGCTCGCGGCCTCTGTCTGAGGTGAGTTGTTACGCAGTGGCCTCTGTGTGACCCCCCTGTGTCCACGCTTCTGGAGTGGGGTGCACGGTGAAGGGGCCTTGGTTCCCGACCAGCGTTTCCCTCCAGTTGAAGGAAGCCTTGTCCTCCTCTGCAAAGGAAGTGGCACCTTGCTGTTGTTTAAAGCGGACCCTGCGCACCTGCCCTTCCACCGCTGCCCAGACCCCGGGCAGGGTCTGCAGGGCTGTCAGGACCCCCACGCCGGTGCCCTTGCGCGGTGACTCGGGCGTGACCGAGGGGCCCACGCCACATACAGTGTTGCCGAGCCCTCGGGCCCCTGGAGCTTAGACAGCGCGTGCGGCGGCGTGCAGAGCGGGTGCGGCTTTTCCGTCCGTGATGGCGACCGGCCGCCCTTGGACGCTGGTCCGCGAGGCTGTTCACCACGGGCGGCGTGTGACCTGCACAGGTTTCCTTTCACAGAGGCTGAACCTTATCGCCATCTTCTTGTCGACCTTCGTCTTCAGCCTGACGTGGCAGTTCAGTCAGTTCACGATGCTGCTGCAGGCGCTGGGGCTGTTTGCCCTGGACTCCCTGGACATGCTGCCGGCCCAGAAGGTGAGGCCAGGGCTGCTAGTCGCTGCTGGGAGAACGTGGCGCTGGAGGCCCAGTCTCCTCTGACCACCTGAGCGCGTGTCCTGCTTATTGTGCATTAAATGAGACGAGGGGCCCCCAGAAATCCCAGAGCCACCCCCTGGAGGGTGACAGGTGCAGGCGTCCCCGCAGGGTGAGTTCCAGGAGCCCATCCGCCCACCAGCCGGCACCGTCGTGAGAGGCCGTGTCAGGCGCCAGGGAATTCACTTTGAAGACTCGACAGGTTGGCCCATTTGGTGCTGGGCAGTGTCCGAGCCCCCTGCCCACAGCGCACCGGGTGCTCATCCGTTTTCACCCGAGTGGCCGTGCCCCCAGGCCCCCTGCCTCCTTTCATGTGGAAGAGGGAAACAGAAACGGCACAAGCGCTGAAAGGCGTCAGGTGGAGTCCTTTGAAGGGGACTAAAGTTTAAACATGTAACAATACACAATTTTCTAATAAACTCTGGTGTTTTAGGGGGGCCCCTTTGTACGTTTACTTGGCACATAAATACCCCGATCAACTATCCTTTTTAGAGCTGACTTTTAATTAATATGATAGCTCTTCTGAATTATGTGTCTTTGGATTGACTTTACTTTTTCCCCAAGGAAATCAACGGGTACGGAACAAGTTCTCTGTGGGACTTGATAAAATTCTGTTGGTAGTAGTCACCCAACTCGGAGTGTGCATCCCCCCCCCCTGGCCACGGGGACCGCACCTCCTACGTGCAGTCAGAACCTGCACGTGTCGCAGGCCCGTTTCCTTTGAGGTTGTTAGACTAAACAAGGGGAGATCTGATACGGAATGGCCTGATGGGAAAGAAAAGACAAACGGTATAGCTCTTTATTTTATTTTATTTTATTTTATTTTATTTTATTTTGAGGCATTTTCTGACGTCCAGGTGGGTGGGGTTTTGCTTCTTCCCATCTTTGCTGCGCCCAAGCTGGCAGCGTGAGCGCTGCTTACGCACATTTCAGTGGTCACCCCAGCCGGCCCTCCGGCTGGTCCCCGGCTCCTAGGCAGGTGTGGGCGTCCCTGCCTTCCCGACCGGCCGGTCCCCACACGAAGGCGACGCAGCTGGTTTCTGCCAGCATCAGCAAGTGTTGGTGCCACCCCGCCTGCACCCTTGCAGCTTTCAGTCCCCAGGCAGAATTACCCGCAGGCAGATCAGATGGAGCTTGAGACAGTCGTGGAGCAGGGAAATGGGAAGTGATGGAACAGGGTGAGATACTGAGGTCGCCGTCAGCCGCAACTGCAGGAGACTTTGGAAGAAAGCTGAGCAACCTGCCGGCTGATTTCCAGAACGTAGTGACAGCCCTGTTGCCACCTCTGCCTCAGTGTCCAGTCTGTTTCCTCTTCAGTTAACGTTACAGGATTCCAAATGTATGACTTCATTTCCTCCTTAGCATGTATTACTTGGCGTGCGTGTTCTGCAGACCGTGGCGTGTGTGTGTGTGTGTTCTGCGTACCTGTGGCTTGAGATGGTGGCCGTCTCTTGATCAGCAGCCTCACGCGACCCTGGCTGTTGCAGGTGACGTGGCTGTACGGGGTCCAGGTCACGGCGCTGCTGCTGGTCTGCGCCCTGCAGTTCTTCAACTCCATGATTCTCGGCTCGCTGCTTATCAGCTTCAACCTGTCCGTACTCGTCGTAAGAAAGCTTCAGGTAGGACTTTCTCGGTCTGTAAATGTTTCTGCATAAATAGTGTGGTTTGTGGGACCTTCTTGTCACGCAGCACTCACGAGCATTCAAAGACCCACTGAAAAGCAGGGAGGCAGTGCTTGTTTTTGGGGTGTTCATGGTTAACAGCCCTTTTATTTTTTCTGAGGATTGGGATCTTAATTCAGTTCAGGAACTAACCAGAGATGCCTGCTTGAATGCCGTAGATTGAAAGTGGAAATAAAAGAGAAAACTTGTAGACTTCTGTCCGTGCGGAGCTGGAGGGGAAGCACGGGCTGGTGCCGGCAGCCAGCTGGGGGGCCCCCCCGCCCTGCCGCCACCCCAAACTCCACCCCTTGCGCTGATTGTTCAGCAAATTAAAATCAACTCTTGGAAATCCAAATAAATACCCCTAGAAACAGTGGGACATTTCCTAGAGTATCATGTTTGAAAAAACCAACCTGATCTTTTGGCTTAATTATCAAATTAATGTTTTTAAAATTTACATGAGATTTAAGAATCAGTTGCTTTTCCTTCATAATGTCACAAACCCTATTTTTTTCATAAGCATGTAAACACTTTCATATCAAGGGGGCATTCTGTTTTCTGCTTCAGGAAGAACACGCTGTGTCCTTTAGTGAGGGCGCTACCGACAAACTCACGAGGGTTTTTAGTTAATTGTCTAAAACATTAGCTCTCAGTTACCCCTTTAACCTTAATAATTACAAGCAAGCCTCACGCATGTTTGGACACTTGCAATACGGTTGTATGTGATGAGCAGGGAGACTCGGTGCTCTGCCTGTTCCCCCATGTTTGGGAGCCTCTTAGGAAAGGATTCATCTAGTTTTAGAAAATTGCAAATGTTAGAACAATATAAACTTAGGAAAATGAGTAGGTTATATTTTCCCTGTATGTGGCATGATCCCATGTTTTTTATTCTTAAGTAATTGTGTTTATGAACTTACATTAAAATTTAAGAATTAAAACTCAACTCTTTTCATTTCTAGAAAAATCTGAAAACTGGAAACTTCCTTAATAGGCTTGGGAAACTGTTGTTACATTTACTTGTGGTCTTGTGTTTGACCTTTGTTCTCAACCTCGTCGTGAAGGTAGGTTCGTAACGTGGCGTTTAGTGTTACTGAAGAGTTACCCGTTTCACTTGAAGTGGGATTAGGTTTTGGTTCTTCTTTCAGGGAAGGGGGGGTATTTATTTGTTTGTTTATTTACTTTTAGAACGGGGGGAGGGGAGGGAGAAAGAGGGAAAGATGCAGCAACGTGTGGTTGCCTCTCGCACACCCTCAACCGGGGACCCTGCCCGCAACCCAGGCCTGTGACCTGCAGCGACAGTGACAGGGTTTGGGGGGACGATCAGTGGGACCCCTTGTCGAGCCTCCTGTTCCCGTGAGAGAAGCTTCCCTTGTGTCCCCTCAGCTCCCTGAGCGGCGACGTTCACCGCCCGTGAGCCCCAGGGGCACTCAGGGTCTGTGTGAGTTTCCGCACCCCCCTCACTTCTGAACTTACTTTCTTTTCCGCCTTCATTTTTCTTCCGATACACTTTCTTGTCTGCGTTGTACGGTTTTTTGGAAGCCATGAAGCAAACTTGAGTTAAAACCGTAATCGATCATGGTAAACGGGTTCGTGCGTCCCCCGTCGGGTGTCACTGTGGCTGTTCTGCAGCCGCCTGGGCCGTGTGGGCTGAGCACCATGTGAGGCTGCAGGCTATGCGGTGATTGGTTTCCTGGTCTGAACAGTTGCGCTCAGGGCTTCAGCCATCTCCCATTTCCTGAGCCCGAAGAGGCTCCTGTCTGACCTCCTTCACCTGGTGAACTTGTGCCTGAGGTGCTGTTTGATGTGATCCTGCTGGAAAGAAGGGGTGGGGCAGCGTCATCGCCCCTTTAGGCTGTTCCCACCACCGAGGGCCGGGGGCATCGGCTGCCCCCCTGCTGGCCGCAGCGCAGTGGGCCGGGCACCAATCCTGTGGGTGCGGGGGACGCAGCGGGGCACTGACGGCAGTTTCTGCTCGTCCCTCCCCAACAGAAAACGCTTAACCTGAAGTCGGATGAACACATATTTAAATTTCTGAAGGCGAAGTTTGGTCTCGGAGCAACAAGGTATGACCAGAGTTAAAATCTGTTTTTTTAATTTTTTTCTTTCCTTTTTTTTTTTTTTTAATTGTTATTTCCAGAGAGAGGGGAAGGGAGAGAGGCAGAGGGAGAGAGACATCCATGTATGGTTGTGTTTCACCTGCCTGGAGACCTGGCTGGAGACCTGGTTCTGTGCCCTGACTGGGAATCGAACCTGTGACCTTTGGGTTCACAGGCCGGCGCCTTATCCACTGAGCCACCAGCCAGGGCTATTTCTTTAAAAATAAAACCTAGGTTTACTTTTTAGATTAAATCAGCAAAGACCTTAAAACTTGTTACCGGTGATCCTTCAGCTGTTCATTTCAGGCTCATTTTAAGGAAAAGGTATAGTTTACTGACCCCAGTTTAACCTCTGCTTCCCCCCGTCCGCTAGAGACTTCGATGCGAACCTGTACCTGTGTGAAGAGGCGTTTGGCCTCCTGCCCTGGAACACGTTCGGGAGGCTGGCGGACTCGCTGCTGCTGCACGCCCACGTGTTCGTCCTCAGCGTCACCGCCGCAGCGGCCCTGGCCGTGGCCTTCCGCAACCTCAGGTGCGAGGCCTCCACGCCTGGGGCTGAGTCTCCGTGACCCGTGTTGGGGACACTGCTGAGCGGAAGCGCAGCCCCAGTGGGGAGGATCTGCATCAGGGTGCCAGCCAGGCCCCGGCTGTAAGGGCCACGGTGGGAGGGGTGGAGCCCAGCGGGAAGGGCCGACGGGAGCATCGTGGAGACTTTCTTGGGAATCCAGGGAAGGGCGGACTCAGAGGTGACCTTATGCTCCGTTCACACAGCCTTACACAGCCAGGGCCTGATGAGTGTTCCTTTATCGTAACACGGGGCCTTTCTGTCACTTCCTTCTCCCCAACAACCACGCAGCATGTGCACCCCCACACCACCACCACTGAGAGGAGACACGGAAATGTGTGTTCCCGACGGTGCAGCGTGGGGCACGCGAGGGGGCACCTGCCCGAGGACGCCCGGGGGGAGCTCACTGGCGACTATGCCGTTGACTTGTGAGCAGCGCAGAAAGGGAGGCGCGTGAGCCCCGCACAGCGTGGCTGCAGGGCCAGTGACCCATTTCCCACAAGCGGGGGCGGGAGGGGCACTTCCGTGGACTGAAAGGCCCTCGAGAGAAGGAAGCGCAGCGGGCAGGGTCGGGTCCTGGTTGCAGGCTGGACACCCTGCATCGCAGCCACGGGGGACACACGACACACACATGACACTGCCGTCCAGCCGGGTGGAGTCACTGCTGCACGTTTGACACCAGGTCGTCTGTTAGAAATACCGAGGGGCTATGGGTGGTTAAAATGTCATCATTAGCTCGTGAAGAAACTGCATTCCAAGTGTGTGCTTCTAATTTGTTCGTCATGTTTCTAATTTGTAAAAACTCGGAAAACAGTGGTAACATGAACATCTTTCAAGATCTTAGTTTCAGTGACTTCAAAGGACTTTTTTTTTTTTTTTTTTTTGCTATTTTATAATTTAAATGATTGAAGCACTTTAAATTTTACCTAAAATGAAGTTTGTTAACTTTAGTCATTCTACTTAGGACACGTTTAGCCTCAAGTTAAAATGGTCGGTGGTGATTTATTTGTTAGAGGACTGTACTTCTAAACGTGTGAAAGCATAAGTTTCTTACATCTTCTTTTTAAAAGATCTGACTAAACCAAAGTCCTATACCCAGCGTTACATGGCCTGTGTGCTGCCCTGTCCAGGGACCCGGCCGGCGGCCAGCCCTCCCCGGGGCCCGCGGGAGCAGGCGCCCTCAGCCTGAGGCCCGAAACTGCCTACCACCTGATCCACACCGTCCTGTTTGGATTCCTGGCGCTGAGTACAATGAGGTATTTCTGTCTCCTTCCCTGACTTTCTCTCCTGCAGCCACCCTCTCTGCCTGAGGTTAGCAACAGATTTGGAAACTGACGTCACCGTCATTCACGATCTGGGTTCCCGTAACGTGTCCCTTGTCCGCGGTTTCTCCCAGGACGGAGCCTCCTTTGCGCCACCTTCTCCTCCTGCAGTTTCGCTCCCGCGGTTCCCAGGGGCCGCGCAGGGCAGCTGACCTTCGGCCCGTGTTTCCCCTGCGTGGGAGGGACGGCACGCAGCTGCCTCGGGCTGACCTCTGCCGCGTCCTTGCAGGATGAAGTACCTGTGGACGCCGCATCTGTGCGTGTTCGCCGCCGCCGGCCTGTGCAGCGCAGAAGTGTGGGGGCTGCTCCTGAAGGTCACCCACCTGTACACCCCGGCGAGGGTCCGTGCCACCCCTGGGACACCGTCCTGCCAGTTCTGTTTCGTTCAGTAGTTGCCATGAGCCCGTCTGATAAAATGGATACTGAGATTGAAGCTAAAAAGAGATCATTGATACAGTATGATTTTATAAGGAACATTTTTTATTTTTAAATTATTTTCAATCATTTTCCCCAGACCATAAATTAGATATGCTTATTATTCAGAATTTGAAAACCTTGGAAATCACAAAAAGAAAAATTAACAATCACCATTAACCCCGAGGTCCACAGTTACCACATGGAACCAGGATGTGTTGCCCTGAACCATGTGGCTCCTGACCACCTGGCCGTGGGTCACAGCCCGGAAGTGCCACCACCTTCTGAGGCCACTTGGGCCGTGGCTGGAGCACAGGCCTCGGCCAGGCCATCAGCCCCCATGGGTCCGTTCCTTTGCACGTTGGAGCTGCATTCAACGCTCCCCTGCGCTACCTTTCTGTTGCTTTAAAAAGCCCTGTGTTTACAGAGCAAAACTGGGAGGCAGAAGTGCTGGAAACACTTTTAACCACAGTGCTGTCTGTCTTACGCAGATGTGCGTGATGCGGTACTCGGTCCCGACGCTGACGCTGCTCTCTCTGTGCTTCAAGGTAAGACGGTTTCCGTCCACCTGGCCGCGGCCTGCGCAGCCGGGTGTCCCGAGACGCAGTGACCTGCTGGACCGTGGGCACACAGTGCCATGCGGAAGCCTAAACGCACCTTGGCTCCGTCGCTCTGGCCGATGGCTTTGACAGGGGCTGGTCTGTTTCCCAAATAGTCCTTAAGGAGTAGAACATGACAAAACTACCCCAGTTTAGTCACTCTCGTTAATAATGCATCTGACTTGCTATTCTGCTGATGTAAATTCTGAAAGTGGAGATGTTTTCAGAGCTCTTTTGAGGTGAAGGAAGCAGGAACATCATCTTCCCCGTTACCTCCTTTCCGCGGGTGAGATTCCTTCCGTGCTGGGCGTGAGCCCCGCGTCAGCTGTGCGCGGGGCAGGGCCCACGGGGGCAGGTGCCACACAGGCTGGGAGGAAGTGGTGAAGTTCTTCGTGTCGTCAGTTGACTGGCTCCTGAAACGGTGCTGACCCTGCTTCGAGCCCAGGAGCCCAGGTCACCGGTTGCTGGATGACCCATGTGTTGGATGATCCCACTGTGAATATTTCAGAGCCCTGTGTTCAGTCCTGTTCCCGTCCACCAAGCCGTATGGGCACATTCCAGGCAGAGAGCCCTGTGCCGGCCCCCAGGTCCTGGGTCACAGCACTGGATGGTCCCCACTGCCCCGCCTCTGGTCACCGTCACCCTAACATAAGCAGGTGAACCCCGTACAAGCACCCGACCACCCCATTGGCAGCCGGGCTGGATACCGGCCCAGGGTCTCACCTCTGACTCTCCTTGTAGGAAGCACTCTGTCACCCTGTTGTCACCTCCTGCCCCCTCTGCCCTCCACCCTCCCTGGCTGAGTTCCCGGCATCGCAGCCACTCACTTCGGTTTTACCTGTTGTCTTAAAGCAGTTTGGGGACTGAAGTCCCTGCCGTTGTTAAGACAGAAAAGGACAGAGCAGAGGAGCCCTGGGCCCCAGCTTGCTGGGTTGGAGGCCCTGGGAGTGGGGTCCAGACCGGGTGTTCCGCAGCTGCAGCTACTGCCCCGTGAGTCTGGACGCTGCGTGGCCATGTGGGTGACAGACCCCAGGCACCGGGCATCCTGGGCCTAGTGGGTCCCCTCACCGTGAGAAGCAGTTGAAAGGGCCACGGGTGCGAGACCAGCGTGAGGAAGGGACGGGGCGGACGGGGCTGCAGCCAGTAGGGGCCGTGCACGTGCCAGCCAGTGGTTTTGAACCTGCTGCACCCTCCTCAGTGCAGCAGGGAGTGGCCCTGGGCAGGAAGTGGTCCTGGTCTCACTGAGGGCCGGTGTCGACAGTGCTGTCTCTTCAGCCAGTTGTCAGCTGATAAAACCATTCGTGTTTCATTAGAGTTGAGAGAGACGGGGGCCTCTAGTGGGGTTCTCCCCGGGTGCCTGCACGGCAGTCAGCAGCCCTGGCCCGTCGGGGCACCGGCGACGTCCTCGTGTCTGGAGCCCCCTCTCCGTCCCGCCTGCAGGGACCGTGATAGGTGTCCAGCCTTTTGCACAGATTTCAGGACCAAAATCATAATCACATCATCACCACCACACCCCATAGCAAAAGGGGCTGCATTGGGAGGCAGGTCTCGGGTTGCAGGTCTGCCCCGCGGTGGCCTGGCCAGGTGGGTCCTGCTTCAGCCCCAGGCTGCCCCTCGCGGAAGGAGAGGCGGGACCGTGACCGCCGTCTGCTGCCGCTGGGAGGAGCACCTGCTGGTTTCCAGCCGCTGCCACGTCCCGTGGGTGCCCGCGTGCCGTGCGGAGGGCCGGTCACAGGGCCGTCGTCACAGATGCTGCCAGGCTGTGGCCTGGCCGCACGTGCTGCCCCCCACGATAGCTAGACTTGAACAGCGCGGACAGCGGCATTTTTGTTGAGTAAAGCTCACTTCACAAGGGAGCAACGCCCGTAGGCAGCGTCAGCTTCGGTTCAGACGCCCTCAGGGACATCTCCGAGGTCCGCCGGGCCTCACGCCAGCTGCGAGGGTCCCACCACCCACTGTCCACGCGCAGGGGCTGCGGCGTCCACCTTGTCCTCCACCTTGGTGACGGCTCTGAGTGTGGGGATTTCGTTTTGTTTTGTCTTCTACTTAGTTCTGGCCGGGAATGCTGGATGAGCTGTCTGAGCTGAGGGAGTTCTACGACCCGGACACGGTGGAGCTGATGGAGTGGATTAGGTAAGGGCTCTCGTCACCCCACGTTCACGCCTCCTCGGTCTGAGGCCCCAGGCTGTGTCTTCCACTCGGCCGAACCTAAGGGTGAAGATGGTTCACTCTCAAGTGTTTCTTTAAAACTCTGCATTCGGAGATAAGTGTCTTCACTCAAGGGTCGCTCTGCCATCGCAGCCCCATGGAGAGGGACCCCGTGGGGAGGCGCAGTGGGGGGCAGGTTGTCAGGCCCCAGGGGGTCCAACACCCCTCAGCCCATGTGGCCCAGCCCAGAAAGGGTTCCAGCCGAGCCTTCACTAGCTCTGGCCCCCTCCCGTGACCCCCGGGCCTGGAGCATGTGGAAAATGTGAAGCCAGAGCCTCTCCCCACCGTGGCGACCTCCTCGTGGGTTCACCCGTGTGAGGGTCCACACTCCACCTGCACACGGGTGAACCAGGAGCCTTCCCTGGAGGGGCGGGGGGCCCACATCTACCCCTGGCTGACGCCATCGGATGCACAGGTGAAAACCCAGGTGTTCTCAACACCCTTTCAGCAGGTCCAACGTGAGCACTTGCCTTCAACGAGGCAAAGGCCACGGCACTTGGGGGTTCGTACCTGGTCCCTTTGTGTCCTTAGTGTTCTGGTTGTGGGAGCTCTTTGTCCCCATGCAGCTGCGATGGACCCATAGGTTAGAGTGTTTGGAAGTGTGGCATTGTCGCTGCTTGGCTTCTAGAAATAGTCTTTTCCAGTGAGGAGGAAGGGACAATATCTTCTCCGTATATTGAGACTAAGAAAACGGACCAAACTTCTTTGCATTGAATCCAACCAGAAAGGATGGCTCTGTATTTTTAAACTGACGTAGATTGAGCTCAGACCATAAATGCCTACAGGCCGCTGTTCTATGTCATGGCTCCTCCTGTAATAGTCCCGTGGTTCTGGAAACTCTCAGGCGCAGGTAAGGCACGGCAGTGTTCACGCATCGACGCCCAGTGTAGCCATGAGGTTAACGGTCATTAACTTGTTGGGACTTCAAGCTTCAAAACTGAATAGAGTATTTTTCCTAATGCCATCAGATCTTTCTGGAATGACATTTAAGTCACATAATGTAAATCCATCTGCCCTGTGTCTCGTCATTTAGTGGCGTCTCTTAGGAAACAAGTGGGTGCAGGCGGGACGGCCGCTATGCCGAGGCTGTAGGGACACAGGGTCCTCCCTGCCGCGTGTCCCTGTTCAGACGCGCAGGGCGGCCTCCCCTGGAGGAGGCGGGGCTGCTCCTCTGGTGCCCGAGAACTGCCCCACGGAAGACGAGCCGCGGTGGCTGTCAGTCTCCAGAGTTTACAAACACGGGTGCTTCCCTGAGCTCCACGTGGCGTGTGCACCGTGAGGGTGGCCCAGTGGAGCCTGGGGCTTGGAGTCCTGGCATCAGAGGGACACTGCGGGGTGCGCTGTAGGCTTTGGGGCGCCTGTGCCTGGCTGTTCTGAAAAGGCCAAGGACCAGGGTGACCCCCAGGAACCCAGTGGTTTGGACGTGTTCCCTGAATCCCATGTCTCGCTGCCAAGGCCACAGGTGAAGCACGCCCGGCCCAGTGAGCCCTCGTGTTCCTGCCTCAGGTCTGCGCTGCCTGCGACACGTCACCTCCTGCCTGGGGGGGGCCGCTGCCTTGGGGACACCACTGACCCCCGGAGAGTGGGGTTCGGTGCTCTCAGAGCATCAGGGGGTGGGGTGCGGGCGCCCGGAGACGGCTGCTTACCGTGAGTGTCTGCCTAGCGTGGAAGACGGGCTGGGGGAGCGTGTCGGGGGCAGAGTAGGCCCTCAGCAGCGCCGTGGACGGGCGCCACGCAGTCGTCCGTCTGCCCCAGTGGGAAGCCGCCCTGCGCCTGCCCCGTTCTAGACGCAGCGATGCCGGGACGTCGGGCAGGCGGACGGCCACCAGCTCCCGCCTCCGTCTGTCCCGCCAGGCGTGCGGCCAGGCCGTGTCCTCCTGGATTCTGAGCCTGTTTGTGCAGAGGACCGAGGTGGTACCCTGGGGGTTAACCGCGATGCCACCACGGGCCGCAGGGGCCTCTCCACCCAGGGGCGCAGCGGGAGGAGGGCGGCTTCCCAGACCAGCAATTGTAGCCTGATCGCAGTCACGGCCGCAGAGGGTGTTTAGGGGTCACTATCAAGTAGGCTGGGCCTCTGTGATCCACCAGGGGCTGCGTCTCGCGTTCTCATGTGAACCTCCCCGGTCCCCTGGCCTCCGGGGCCCATGTCAGGGCCCCTGGAAGTTGCCGGTTCGGGGAGTGGAGCAGACGCCCACCTGCCGTGTCCCCCGGCGCCTGTCGGTGACGCCCTGTCCGCACAGCCCAGCACCTGAGAGCCTTTCCCACCGCACCCTCGCAGGGCGCACGTGCCCTGAGCCTAAGGAAACGGTCCCGTTGCTGGAAGGAAAGTCAGATTTTTCTGAAGGGAACTGTGGGCCGATATTTTACCGTTTGAACCGTGGGGCATCTTGCTGGTAGGTTTCCAAGCAGCGGGAGGGAGTCAGGTCAGCTGCTGAGAACCTTCTCCAGAGCGCGGGAAGGACGTCCGGACCAGGTCCCGTGTGGGAGGCCGTGCGCGCCAGCTGTCCAGGCCGAGAGCCGTCGGGAGGAGGCCTGGGGGCTCCGCAGCCTCTCCCTGGCCTTTATTTTCACTGGTTCCTTCTGAAAAGTAACTTAATGCCTTCTGGGATCCCTTTCGCTAGTTTCAACCAAAAACCCTTGGAATTGGCTCGGTGGTTGCAGTTTCTGGTTTATGACACATTTCCAGTCGGCAGCGCGTGCTGCTCCATTGCTGGAGCAGAGGGTCGGAACCGGCCCAAACGTGCAGAAAAGCGTGTGACCTTGTTTGCGTGCAAGTGCGAGGCGGGCGGGGACGCTGCGCTGGTGCCCGTGGGAAGCCAGCGGTGGTCACTGAGCCTCTCGCGTCTTGCAGCGCCCGCACGCCGGGCACGGCCGTGTTTGCGGGCAGCATGCAGCTGCTGGCTGGGGTCAAGCTGTGCACGGGACGGACCCTCACCAACCACCCCCACTTCGAGGACAGCAGCCTGCGCGCGAGGACCAGGGCGGTGAGGGCCTGCTTTGCTTTCCCGCTCCCGGGCAGCCGCGGGCTCCCCTGCCCGAGGGGTTGGAGGGGTGTCGGAGTGGAAGTGCTCAGGGGGCGCCCTGTGTGGGCCCAGCAGGGCAGCTGGCCGCCTGGGGCTGGGTGGGCGGGGGTCCTGCAGCTGAGTGGTGCTTTGCCCTGTCCCGTGTTCGCGGCACCCGAAGGTCTACCAGGTGTACGCCAGGCGGCCCCCGGGGGAGGTGCACGCCCTGCTGCGGGCCCTGGGCACCGACTACCTCATCCTGGAGGACAGCATCTGCTACGAGCGCAGGCACCGCCGGGGCTGCCGGCTGCGGGACCTGCTGGACGTGGCCAACGGACATGTGAGCGCACGGGGCAGGGGGGGCTCCCCCGGGTCCTGGTGAGGCTGTGCTTCTCCGAATGGACGTGGGCCGGCGTCCTGTCTGCCTCCCTCAGGCGGGGAGGGGGAGGCCGTGGGCTGGGCCCCTCGGTCAGGACAGACAGCCCCGTCTGCAGCGCTTGGTCAGGAGGCTCCACACAAAACTCGCGTGAGGTTTGCTGCCGAAACCTGCACGTCTGTAAAGCTGTGTTCTGTGGCGCGTCCCACCGATGTGCCTGTGCGCGCTCCTCAGGGTCCCCTGGTCACCAGACGTGGCCCTGCCGGGGCTCACGCGCACCAGGGCAGCCCCAGAAGCCTGGCCCAGATCTGGAAGGACCCGCTGAGCAGAGCTCCAGGTCCAAAGGACTTAGGGTCTGGTCTCAGCCCAGGCCCAGTGCGCAGCACGTCAGGAAACCTCGTCACGGTGCTGCCACAGGACCCCGGCATGTGCGGCTTCATTGTCAGCTCTGCCTTCACACGGCCGGGGAAACGGAGTTTGAGGTCGGGCTCTGCCCCAGCTCTCCCGAGCGCGGAGAAGGGGCAGACCCGACATGCGCGCTTACGTGTGGCTCGTGTGCAGCCCTTTCTGGCCAGACCGTCAGATGAACCAGGGGGAGGGGTCGCTGGTCGTGGGGGCTCCTCTTCGACTTCATCTTTGAGGGGAGCAGCGTGGTGGGTCCTTCAGGGCAGAGACCCAGCTGGACTCCAGCTTCGCCACGGAAGGTGGCCCCTGCCTTGGCCTCACCTTGGGGGGGGCGGGGGACCCCCAATGGCCATGGACGTTGAAACCGGCCACTTAGGAAGCTCAGCACCGGCGCCCACGCGTGTTGTCTCTTACAAACGTGCTGTTTTCTTTCCCCAATCGCGCTGGGCTTGGCGCCGGCTGCAGGCCATAGACGGCCCAGGAGAGAACGACCCGGACCTGAAGCTGGCAGGGCACCCCCGCTTCTGCGAGGAGGTGAGGAAGGGCCTGCCCGCCTACACGAAGCTCTTCACCAGGGTGTTCCAGAACAAGACCTTCCACGTGTACAAGCTGGCCGGGAGCAAGTGACCGCCTGCCCCGCCGCTCCCCCTCCGGAGGGAGCCCGTGGACCCAACGCTGTGACACGAGCAGATGTTTACACGCTGTGACCGCCTGGGAAGTACCTCCGACCAGCTCAGTCCCCCGTTGTCTGCCTCTCCCCCGCTGTTCTCCACCGAAGTGCAGCCCTTCCCAGAGGGGCCTGGGAGTTCCTGGGGGAAACGTCCGTGTTCGCAGGAGGCCTGAGCGGCCGCGTGTCCACTGGAAGCCCACGGCCGACACGGGATGCAAAACGTGTCGCCAGTGGACTCGCAGCCGCGCTGGTCGGGACCACGGAGGGAACGCGGAACTGAGCCACCGAACGTGGCTCCTCCACTGAAGACCCGCGGGTGGATTTTTAAAACTCTTGATTGTCCTGTTTGACCTACAAATTTTATAATGTTTTCCAATTATGCTTTTAATATTTCAAGAAAAATCATGTTCAGTCTTTCTAACTAAAACTGTTTTTTGTGCTCCGTCTGCAATGTCGTGTGTAACACATGTCATGCCCTGTGCTCATACGTGTGTGCATATGTGCACGTGTGTGTTCATGCCGGACACAGAGGAACTTCAGGTTTCACACTGAAAGTATGTAAAGGGCAGAAATGTGTCTGGTCAAGTGTTGTTATTGTTCAGTGTTACTGTTTTAAAACCTGTGATACTGTGTAACTTACCCTGCAAGAAAGACCACCTTTCTCTCTTTTATACTCATTTAAATTTGCTGGGTTTGCAAAATTTTATAAACACTTTGTTTTTAGCCTTTGTATATTTTTTATACCCTAGAATCTTGCAGTCTGAATATATTTTAAACATTGTATCTTAACTAATGCATTAATGCAGTATTTTTGGCAGAGAGAGTTTTCCTACCCGGTGGCTGGGGCCCCGCGGCCGCACGGCAGCGGTGAAGAGGAGCCGCCCCCCTGCTCCCGGGGTCTTGCTGGTGCTCCTGTGACTAATGTCTCCTCACGGGGACGTGTGACGTGGGTAAAGCAAAGCGTGTGGTGGCTGGAGACACGAGCCCCCTCCCACCCCGGCCACCATCTCCCGCCTTGGCGGCCCGTGTTCCGCACTTCAGGCCCCGTGAACGGGCTGGGTGGTTACTGGGACTCGGGCACTCGGCCTTTATCAAAACTAGTGTAGGTGGAAGTGGACGGCAGCCGGGTTTATTCATCACGCGGCTGAGCCAGCTGGACGCGTCTTTCCGTGTCCCTGCGGCTCAGGCCGTCAGTAACGAACGCAGCGCCCGACGCCCTGGGCCCCAAGCCCACGAGGGGCATCCGGTGACGACTGCGGGGTCCACCCGGTGAGTCCTGTCCCCAGACACCGTTGTGTGTCCAAGTCATTCCGACACATTCGGGTGTTGGAGTCTCCAGTTTTGGGGCCCGGGTGGCGGTCAGAGGTCCTCCCTCAGCCTGGGTGCGTTCTTGCTGACACTCGGGGTTCAGCCTGCGCCCAGAAAACCCCGCAGGACAGAGCCCTGGCACAGCTCTGACTGTGCAGCACCCACCCCCTTTTCTGGGACCAGGTGCCAACGAGCCCTGTGGGCAGCGGCGTGCCGGGCGGGTCCCTGTTGGGACAGCTCACAGCGCAGGGGGCCGGCCGGCCGACTTCCGGTGAAGCCCCTCACTGGCCGGAGCCGCACACAGCCTGGTGGCTGCCCCTCAGCGGTGAGCTCACGCTGGCTGTCGTCACAGCCGCACGCCTTTGCTTCAGAGGGAGCACCCCGCAGACCCCCACTCACCTGGCCCACCAGCTCCCGTGGCCGCCTCCGCCCGGCCCCGGGGGGCTGCCCTCCCCCTCAGCTCCGCCCTCGCTGGGCAGGTTCTCCTGTAGGTCCACAGTTCACCTAAACCTCGGAAAAATGGGGCAAAGATGGTTGCTTCTGCAAACAGGAACCCCAGAGATTTGATTTGAAAGGCTGACTTCCTCATTAAAGTTCCCTCTAAATTGGATGTGGTTGAGAAAATTATAAAATATTACGCAAACCAGCTTCAAGGTATCTGAGCTCGGACGGCCTCATAGAGGTCAGCCCTCCTCCCACTTGGTAAAGCCCTGCGGGGAGGGGAGACGCCCCAGGTCACCGCGGCCGCTGGGCTCTGCCAGGAGCAGCGTCACGGGCACAGCTCCCTGTCCCTTCGGGGTTCAGTCTGGAACCTGCTGGGTCGGTCACTTCCGTCAACGGCCTTGCACCCGACAGGGAGCCCATGCAGACCCGGGCACAGGGGCGAAGCCGGGAGTCAGCCTGGGCCTCTGAACTTGGTCTAAGGTGACACTTGCAGCTCATCTTTGGCCAAAACCTAATTCATCTGGCCTAACGTTCCATTCTTCAAGCCTCGGGGTTAACGGCAGGTGGCAACGTTCCCAGGCCGTGTCTCTCGGTCGGAGACCCTGGCGCCCCCGCCTTGTCCGCCCGGGAGAAAAGGTGCCGGCAGGGCGGAGGCTCACTCGCGTGTGGTCTCTGCACAGCTCGCATCCTCGGGGTACAATCTTGAAGAGCTTTTATGCCTTGTACCGAATCGTATCATTATATACTAAATAAAGCTTTTAAATTACGCAAGATGGGACGTTTGTTTGACGGCCGAAAACCAAGGGACCAGCGTGTGGAAACACGTTAAACAGGAGCTGAACGAAGCGCATTGGGCCGGCCGGCGCCAGGCCCCTGCCGGTCGGTGTGGGGGGCTCTTCTCCACAGAACCTGGGGTGGGG
Organism: Noctilio leporinus; assembly: GCA_004026585.1. Classification (NCBI taxonomy): domain Eukaryota; kingdom Metazoa; phylum Chordata; class Mammalia; order Chiroptera; family Noctilionidae; genus Noctilio; species Noctilio leporinus. The sequence goes on from PVIW01003352.1 coordinate 54,025, forward strand.
GCTGCGTGTCTGTCCCGCTGGAACCTCCAGGTCAGGCACTTTCGGTCCCGAAGGGCCTGTGGTCAGCAGAACCAACCCCTGAAGGGGCGAGCGCCCCCGGCCCTGACCTTCGGGTCTACCTCCCCGTTAGGCGCCCGACCTCCTGCATTCAGGGGTGTGGGCGGCCTGCAGGGGATGAACCTGCTTGTTCGGAGCAGATGCTGCAACGGCCCCCGGGGATGCTCAGACGCATGTCCCTCCCCTCAAGGACACGCCGGGGGTCTCAGGTGCTCAGCGCTGACGTGGGCTCCATGGGGCAGGTCCGCCAGGGGGGCTGCCACTGCGGGATGGAGGCCGGTGGCGGGACAAGTGAGACCGGACAGGAGTGAACTGTGTGTGACGCAGTCCGAGGGAAACGGAAACTGCCACCCTGGGCTGTGCAGCTCAGTTGGACGAGCATCATCCTCTGGTCCCAGGAGTCGTGGGTTCGATTCCCTGTCAGACACGTGCTTGAGCGTCAGCCCATCCGTGTTCCCCTCTTTCCCTCTGTCTAAAAAATCAATGAGCTTGTGCTCAGGTGGGGATTTGTTTTCAATGGTCAAAAGGGTCCCAAAAGCAGTTGAGAGCTTGAATGGTAGATCTAAGAAGATACCCGAAGTCTAGTGAGAAGGGTACACAGCCAAGTCCCCTCTGAGAGAACCACGAGTCCACATGTCTTTAACCTGGGCCGTAGAAGAATAAGGAAATTTCCCTGATTTAAGAAGTTCGTTCCATTTGAACACCAGAGCCCAACAGTCCACTAGTTTCTCTTGCTCCATAACAAATTGTCACAAACTTTGAGGCTTTAAACAACCTACATTGATTATCCCTACCTTCCAGGGGTCTCGGTTGGGAGTCTGAGTGCAGTGCTGGTGGTCCGTCCCATGGGTGTCACCCAGCTGCCTGCTCATTGGGACCCTGGGTCCCCCCTACAGCTGGCACGGGTGACCTGCCCTGGAGGTCGGGGGCCATCAGCTCCGAAGAAGGTTCGCAGCTGGAGTGGGCAGAGGTGACACAGGGCAGGCAGAGGCCTGGCGAGACCCGGGACCCTCTTCTGTTGCACAGAGGACATACTGGAGGGTCCCCATCACAGCCGCAGCCAAGGGACTCCGGCTCTGCAAAACCCGCAGCGGCCACCGGGGGGCGCTCCAGCTTGTGCAGATCCCCCCTCTCCTCCACTGACGGTGGCCGCCTTTTTATTTCTATTCTGTGTATCGATCTTAGAGAGAAAGAGAGAAAGAAAGAAACATCCATTTTTGTTCCACAGTCAGCCCTCAGTTCTGCCCAAGATGAAGCGCCAACAGGTTGGGTGTCTGGGGGGAGCCAGGGCTGCCCTGTGAGTCAGGTGGTGGAAAAGCAGGGGACATTCTGGGGGTCACAGCTTCGGCGTAGGAGTGTTGGGGTGCACTACTGTTTCCTGTAAAACGGCAACAAAATCTGTGGAGTGAGGGGGTCTCACTGCCCACCAGCAAGCACTCCAGCGTCCAGCCTCCGGCCCCGCCCTCTGGGCCAGGCCCCAAACACCAGGACTACAAGGACTCAGGCTGTTCCCTCTGTGGTTCCTCTCTGTTGGTGTCACTGTGTCCCAAAGCAAAGGCCCAGGGCCACTCCATGGGGCCTGTCACTGCGAGGCTGTGGCTGGAGGCCCCAGTGGCTCTGTTAGACTCTGGGCCTTGGAGACTTGAACTCCTAACCCTGAAATCTCCTCCAGCGGAAGCGTCACCTGTTACTCGCTGTGCAGAAAGCACGTGGTGTCTGAGCTGATGCGGGGACCCTGCACGGCCACCTGGGCAGCGTGGGCGAGTCCCCCACCTTCCTCTTCTGTGATTGTGCAGCTGATTAAACCCTTTGGTGGGTCCCCAGGGCCCCCGAGCTGCAGGTGTGCTGTCCTTGGTGCTGAAGTCAAGATTGGGGTCAGTCTGGGGATGGGTCCCCAAGGCCTGGCAGGAGGAGGCTGGGGGGACCCCCTGAGCCTCCCTTTGCTCCCTGAGCAAGCCACCTGCCCAGGGCCATTGGGAGCATCTGTCCCCGGGCTGGCAGCCCTCTGACCTCAGGACCTTCTTCAGGGTCCTGGTGGCCACGCCTTAGCCCCGAGCACCCCAAGCTCAGGGCCTGGTCCCTGCTCCCCTTGTCCATGGCGCCCCTCCCACCCTGGCTCTTGGCCAGGACTGTGCCCATTTTAGGCAAAGCTGGCAGATGGGGTGCTTGGAGGTGGTTTCTACCTCTGCTGACACCCCTCTTCTGCAGGGTTTGCACTGTCAGGACCGGGGGCAGGTGAACACCAGGGCGGGGTGGGTGCCCTGGAGCCCAGACCTGCGGCCACCTGGCTCCTGGGCGCGAGTGTGGAAGGGCCCCCGGGACCACGGGACCAGGGGTCAGGCCCCTCAGCAGGTGGTCCAGGGCAGGCAGGGTGAGCCTGGCTCTGAGATGAGCGCACACAGCCCAGCAGGTGCCGGTTGACAGAGGTGACGCCAGCAAGCTTCCCAACTGGAGATGAGGCCCTGGGGCTCAGGCCAGACCTGGCGCTAACTGGGCTCTGCTGCCTCCTCACCTCCCGCCTGGGGTGGCCGGGCCAGGGCTCCCGGGGTAGCACAGTGCGGAGGGTGCACCCTGCCCCACCCACTCCCGCCTCAGTCCCGCAGGTGGTGGCCGAGGGAGGCACTTGTGCCCAGTGCAGGCGCCTGGCCACTCCTGGCTGGGCCTCACTCACGGACAGCAGCCTGGTGTGCCCCGTGGGTCCCCGCCAGCGGCCACTGTCAGGAGCTAACCCCTCCCGGGCCTCCAGGCTGGGTCCCAGAAAACGATGAGCCAAGTGTTGCTGCTCCTCAGGCAGGAACGCGGCAAGTCCACGTCACGGTGGGGGCCCCTCCAGGCCTGCACCCCGTCCTCACCGTGGCTCCAAGGGTCCCATCTGTCCTGCTGACTAGGGAGGTCCTGGGGCTTCACATGCCTCCCCTGTAGGCAGGAGTATGCGGTGGCCCCTCCGCAGAGCTGCTCCTGTGGCTTTGCCCGCCCCGGCCATAGAGGAGGACATCTCCACCAACCATGGGTACGTTGAGCTGGGTGCCTTCCGGGCCCAGAGCTGGACGACAAGGTGAGTGTGGGGAGCCCCCACCCGGCCGGGAGGGCAGTGGAGCGAGGGAAGGTCGCTTCCTGGCTTGGACCTGCCGGGAAGGTGTAGCCTTAGGGAAGCAGGGCCGGGCCTGCCCGTGAGCAGCACCGAGGCCTGCTTGGAGGCCACGTCTCGGGGTTGCTTCTGTCCTTGCTGGCAGCCCCTCTGCCCCTATGCGCCCAGGGGAGAGGCCAAGGGGCAGCAGGTGCCCTGAGCTGCAAAGGGGGCTGGAGGGAGTTGCAGGGAGGCACTGGGGAGCCAGCGAGGGCTCCAGGGGAGGGGAAGCAGCCCCAGATGTCCCGCTGCTCTCAGGAAGGGCTGTGGCTTCCTCTGGTGGCCAAGCAGCCTGGCTCTGGAGCTGAAGGGACAGCAGGAAACGGCCCTGGGGCCGGGCTCTGGCCGCCCGGCACAGCCTGCTGCCCCCTCAGGGCGTCTTCAGCAAGTCGGACCGTTCCTGGAACTGTACCGGGTGATGACCACACCCAGCAGCCGGTGTGCCGGCCGGAGGCGAGCATCCTTGCGGTGCTGCGGGCACGGGGTGGAAAGACAGCTGACCCCGTGGGGCCCCAGGGCCCTGGGGTCACCACCCCGACAGCCACCCTCCCCTGAGAACAGGAAGTGGCGCTGAGAGAAATCGGGGCTCCTCTGACCTGCAGGAACAGGCGTCCCGGTCAGCAGCCCCGAGCACTTCCTGTTGTTCAGATAAAGCAGTAGAATCCGCAGCGGCTCTTCCAAGAGGTGCTTCCCCAGGGAGAGCCGCCCTGGGCCTGAGGCAGCCGCCCCACTGCCCGCAGGTGGCGAAGGACAACCTGAGTGGGAGCCCTTCAAGGTGTCGCTGCCTCTGCAGGAGACGTGGCCACTGAAGGTGGGGCTGCGGGGCGCGGGCCGGGGTGCCAGGCTGGGCCCCTGGCAGGTGTCTGAGGGCCCTCAGGGGCCTTGTCCCCAAGCCTGGTGGTCCCCAATATGTGAGGGAGGACATGGTGGGGCTCAGGGGAGGGGGAAACAAGGAAAACAGAGGAGGAGGTGCTGGGCATTCAGGCAGCCTGGGAGTCTGAGAGAGGAGGGGGCCACCCCTGCTACCCTCTGCCTCAGTTTCCTGGGGTAGGGTGCAGTGTCCTGGGTGGGCCCTGCTGACCCCACTGCCTGGCAGTCCTCCAGGGTTTACTCTTTCCTGGACTACATCAAGGGTGGCTGCCAGGTTCACTTCACGGTGAGTCCCACATGCAGGCAGCTGGTGTACCCCCAGCCGGACAGGGCAGTGCCCGGCCCTGCAGCTCCCGGGCCCCCCCACACACACCCTACAGGTGGCTCAGAGCTGGCTTGGCACCCAGGATGGAGGTGGGAAGAGACTCCAGGACATGAGGCCCTTCTGCCTGAGTGCTAAGTTTTTGGTGCCTTTTCCCGGGGTCGTCTTGCTGTGCAGGGGAGCCAGGCACCCTCAGCAGCAACATAGCCAGGACTCCCTTCCTGGCTTCCAACGGTGACCCGAGGAACAGCTGCTCCCTCCACTACATCCACCCCTTCAGCCCAACAAGTACCTGCAGGCCCTGGTGGCTGTGGGCCAGGTCTGCCAGGACTGTGACAGGTGCAACCCCGAGTCCTCCCACCCCGGGCTCAGCTCCAGCCTGGGCCCTGACTAGAGGGACCTGTCCAAGGCCAGGAGCCACGGGCCACGCCGGATGGGCTGGCAGCCCCTGTGTGGCTGAGCCTGCGGCAGGTGCAGGTCCCCAGGGTGAGTCAGAGTCCCTGTGTCCACGTGGGGCTGGCCCTCAGCTCAGGGCACTAGTCACCCTGCACATAAACCCCAGGGAGGTCTGTGTCCCACCCGACAGAGCAGTAAACTGAGGCCACGGAGGAGAGCCTGTCTGGGGGTGAACGGGCAGGAAGCGACCTTCAAGGGGACCAGGCTGCCCCTCAGTGGGTGCCCAGGCCTGGAGCAGAGGCAGGAGCCATGGGCTCAAAGTCGCTCAGAGCCACCGCTGGCTCTGTCCCCACCTGCCCGCCTCTCGCCCTCCGCGCACTGAGCCCCGCAGCCCCTGCCGGCTGGGCCACAAAGGGGCAGAGTTCTGTGAACATGGCCCCAGGCTTTCCGCCCCATCCATGCCCACTCAGAATCGGGGACCCTGTGTGATGGGACCACCTCTCTTCCAGCACCAAGAGGTTCTCAGCTTTGGGGTTCGGAGCCCAGATTCCCCCCCAAGTTTGAGGCAAGACAGCCTGGGGGCCTGAGGCCTGCATCTCCCCCACCACCCCCGCGCCCCTCCAGTCAGAGGCCATCCCGGGTCGGGACTCCTGCCCCCGCTAGGAGCCGCTGCTGTGGGACAGGGGCCCAGAGAGCCTGGCCTCCCAGCTGAAGGGCCGACCTCTGACCTCTGGAGGTGCAGGGACTGGGGACGCTGGTCTAGAAACTTCCAGTTACAATGAACAGTCCCACTGGGACCTCTTGGCGATGCAACTTGGGGCTCAGGGCCCGCTGGGTCCAGGGGCCGGAGCGATGCCCAGCACCAGTCTGTCTGCCGTCCATGCTGGCCAAGCAGGTGGTGGAGTGTTACAGCCGCAGGGCGCTGCCTCCTCGCGGCCTCCCTGGTGCCCAGACAGCAGGCCCGGCTCCCCACCCTGAGCACCCCACAGGGGACAGCGGCCAGGGGTGCTTCCTGTCTCCAGCACTGTTGGGGGCCCTCCAATCCCCCTAACATTCCTGGGGCCTCCTGTCCCCCAGCTGCAGCCCACCTCTTGTCCTCGGGGTCCCCAAGGCTGAAGGAGGAGCAAATCCGGGCAGGGGGTACCCAGAAGCAGAAGCTGAAGGTGTGGGGGGCCCACGCCCAGCCTGGCGCCAGGCGAGAGCAGGAGGAGCCGGGGTTCTGCTTTGTGGGGCGGGGCCAGCAGGCAGCATCTGGTCCCTGAGAGAACCAGGGTCCGCAGGCGCCCTGTCCCAGATTGCTCCCCACAAGTTGTGCCCCTCCCGTCCCTTTCCTGCAACCCTGCGGCCAGTGCCCTGGGCGTGGGGCCCAGGTACAATCAAGTGTCATCTCTTCCTGGCAGCAACCTGTGTCCTGACGGCCCCTCCCTCCTGCTGGCACCGGGAAGTTCCCAGCACGGGAAGGGCCGGGCCGGGAGCCTCTGCCTCTCCCAACCTTCAGCCCCTGTTCCAGGGCAGCTGACCAAAGGGCCTCCCAGGAATGCAGGGGTGTCGGAGGGCGGGACGCGGGGCAGGGCCAGAGGGCGCTGCCGCTGCCCAGCTTTCCAGTGACCCCCAGGCTCCGGCGGGGAGGGACCCCTGGGGCTCCCTGTTGCGTGAGGGGCTCCACCTTCCAGAGCCTCCCAGCCCTGTGGGGCAGCTTCCAACCGTGTCCCCTGGGTGACCATGGCTGTTCTGTCCCTGAACCCAGCTCCACCATCCCCTCCTCTGTCCTCCCATCCGTCGTCCATCTGTCTGTCCAGCCCTCCACCCTGGCAGCCTATTTTTAGCTCCTGATTCATCTCCTGTTCAGCAGGGTAATGGGCATCGCCATGGTAACCTGGAAGGACGGTGGTCTCCGGCGGCAGAGAGGACAACAGAGAAGCAACCCCGCTCCCCGAGGCCGGGTGCCGCGTGGGGCTGTGGGTCCCGGGTGGGAGGGCAAGTGTCAGCCTTGTCCTGACCCAGCCGCTGAGGCCGTGTGACCGCCGGCCAGCATCTCAGCGCCAGAAACCTCCGCCAGGCTCTGGGCTGCGCCGGGGGCAGAGCCGCGCGGTGTCCGGTGGAGCCTGGGGGCGTCAGGGGGCAGCTGACAGGAGTGAGGGTCCCTGGCAGGGCACCTGCTGAGCTGGGGTTGGAGGGAGGGACCGGAATCGTGACCAGCTGGTCCCTGTGGTGCTCCTGACGCCCCACGTGGAGTGTTGCCACCACAGTTTGGCGAGTTGTCAGCGGCAGCGACAGCGGACTGACGACCCACAGGAGAGGCGCGGGGGGCGGTGGAGGAGCCCCTGCAGCAAAGTGGGGCTGCCGGCTGCTTCCGGCGCAGGTCGTGCCAAAGCTCCGGCTCCTGGACTGTGAACGTGCCCCCCGCAGGGGAGCAGGGACTCCGGTCCTCGTCCCCTCCCGGGCCCGGCCCCACATCACGGCTGTTCTTTCTCCTGCTGCCCAGAGGAAGCGCCGTGGGAAACAGCGGCTCGTGCTGGTCATTGGGGTGGGGGTGGGGCTGCCGGCCGCAGAGCCTGCACAGGGCCGTGGGCACAGCCTGTGCTCGGCCCACACCCCACCCTGCACGGGGTCACCCTCAGCCAGGGCAGTGGGACCCGGCCCAGCTGGAGCCTCAGGCCCGTGCCGGATGCAGCAGCCCCCCGAGCCCCGCATGGGGCCCTTCCCGCCCGGCATTTGCCAAGTTTGGCTTGAACGTCACCGCAGTGAATCTCACAACAGCGCCACGTGGCTGCTTTTCACAGCGGGAGCCACCTGGCCCAGGACAGCAGGTCCTGAGCGGTTTCCCAGGGTCCCAGGCCCAGGGCTGCAGCCCCCGGCCGGGCGTGCGTGTGCACGTGTGAGTGGGGTCGGGGTTTGGGGGTCTTTGTCCTCAGCTGGCAAAGACCAGTTCTGGGTGTCCGGCCAGAACACCTCCCCGTGTGTCCCGCTCTCTGCAGGTGCTGGGTTGCCCGGACCAGGGTGTGTGGGCCTGGGTGTCCTGCCCAGGCCGGACACTTCCTGGGTCACTCCGTGTTGTCATCACTGAGAGCACGAGCCGCACCTGCTAGACTAGCAAACACCCCGGCCCTGGGGACAGGGGACAGGGTTCAGCAGGCGGGCGGGGCCCCCTGGGCTGGGGGCCTGTGGCTGAAATAAGACGCGGGGACTTGGTCCAGGGAACTGGCCAGGGCCAACGTCTGCCCGGCCCCCAGGCAGACCCAGCTGGACGGCCGGGGGGAAGGGCCAGGGCCTCTGAGGGTCACCTCAGTGGGAGGAAACGGCTGAACCCCACCCGGCCTCTGCGAGCTGGCGGGTGTCCTTCAGAGACGGGGCACCCCACCGCCCTGGGTGAGGTCCCGGCTGGGGACCCCCAAGGCAGAGCTTTCCCCAGACCTGGTCCAGACCAGGGGTGGGTGCACATCACCCGCACAGGTGGGGCCAGCCAGTCCGTGGAGGGCGCTCGCACTGTAGCAGCAGCACCGGGTCACCAAAGAGCCCGGGAGACCTGGCAGGGGTGGGGCACAGAGGGACCCCGGCCTGAGGGCGTGGGAGCCGCCTGTCCGGCAAGGACTCGTCAGAACACAGGGTGGGTTTCCCCTGCTTTAAGCTTCCCAACCAACAGCCCTTCGTGTTGATCTGAAAGAAACGCCTGCTGCCTCTCCCTTCGGCCTTTTAGTTTCAGGTTGACTCCACAGTCAAGTGCAGGGACATTTTGGGGGGCAGAGAGGCACTGTGGCCTGGCCAGCGTCAGGGGAGCTGCAGGGGTGCAGGCCAAGGCCCCGGCGCCGGCAGTTGTGGCCGAGAGGACTGTGAGGGCTCAGGGGGCTCCCACAGGCGTCTGGGGTCTGAGCTCGTGCATTACAGACCTGGACCTGGACCCCTGGGCAGCGGTGGGAGGAGCCTCAGGGCTGCCCCTCCCCGCTCCAAGGAGGGAAGGAGGCCCAGGTGGGGGGTTGGTGGTGGGCACCCACCCGGCCCCAGTCTCTCAGCTGCGCTGGGGTGTCCCCCTGGAACCAGGTCGCCCACTTATCCTGCAGGGAGATCTGGTTGCTCAGGTCGCCTAGACCGACCCTGTCCTTCAGCAGCTGCCGGGGATGGAGGTCAGGGGAGGAGGCCCAACCAGGCGCCTGCACCCACCCAGCCGGACTCATGGGTGCTCTTCCCTGCACCAGAGTGGCTGGGGGGCTGTCAGAGGCGCCCCCCACGGACGATCTTTCCTCCCCGGCTCCAACCAGCCCCCAGCCTGCCTCTCCTCCCCACAGGCCTGTGACAAACCTGCCCTGGGACAGCCGGACCCACAGGAGGGCCGGGGAGCACATCCTGACGGGCTCACAGCCACCCAGCCCCCTTCGTGCGTCACAGCATTATGTAGGTCCCAGGAGGACAGTTACGTAACGCAACACAGTCATGCGTATGTTGTGCTGTGGTCACCAGCCCAGCCCGGTCCCCCTCCCAACACCATTCACCCACCCTGTCCCCCCCCCCCTCCCCCCACTCCCCTTGGACAGAGGTCTGGTCTCTGCATCTGTGTCTATTTCTAGTTTGTTTATTTTGTACATTAGATTCCACCTATAAGTGAGATCATATGGTACTTGTCTTTCTCTGGCTGGCTTATTTCAACATGATAACTTTTTTTTTTTTAAGATTTTATTTATTACTTGTAGAGAGAGAGGAAGGGAGGGAGGCAGAGAGGGAGAGAAACATCCACATATGGTTGCCTTTCACCTGCCTCCAGCTGGGGACCCGGCTGGAGACCTGGCCTGCAACCTGGTCCTGTGCCCTGGCTGGGGATCGAACCAGCGACCTTTGGGTTTGCAGGCTGGCGCCTTATCCACTGAGCCACCAGCCAGGGCGCAACATGCTAACGTTTAATAACATATTCTGGCATATTCACCCAGAACGGAGAACACAGCTTTGAGTTTCAAGACACTGGTTTCTGTCCTGAGAACAACCCAAGTGGCCTCTGGTCTGAACCCTGACGTCAGAAAATATCCAAAACAGAGGAAATGTCACTTGTTTTTTACCCTCTCTGAGCTTCTTCAGAAACGAGACCAAAACTGGAAAGTTGTCAAGGTTTCTGGCGTAACCGGCTGGAAGAAGCAGGACCTGCCCTGTGGCCAATGCAGCCGCTTCCTGCCACAGCCGCTGGCCCAGCAAATGCGTGCGGGGGACCCTTCCTCCTAGTAGTGACCCTCTCCTTCTGGACCCTTCAGGCCCACCCGCGTCCCTGGTCCCCGCCCCAGACTCCGCTCCCCAACCAGGCTGGGCTCCCGTGGGCCCCGCGTCCCCTGTGCGCACGAGCAGCGCCGGCGAAGTCTGTCCAAGGCGAACTTGCGTCTGTGTGTTTGTGTCTGAGACGCCTGCTCGCCGGTCTCCCAGCTGCGCTGCCCGGGCAGGAAACGTGGGAGGTTCCCACTGCGAAGATGCTCCCCCGCGGGAGGTGGGCCTGGCCCCTTCTGGGCTAGACAGGCCCTGGAGGCCCCAGCCGGGCCCGCTCTCCGCCCCTCCGCCTGCCCCGTCCTCCCCTTCCAAGGAGGCAGCTGTGCCTCTCTGGGCTCAGGCCCCGCAGAGCAGAGCAGGGACCTCATGGGGAGGAAGGGCGGTTCTGAGCACAGGAGGTGAAGCAGGGAACCAGCAGCTTCCGTTCCCAGCCAGGGCCCGTAACCAGGTCACCAGCCGGGTCCGCAGCTGCAGGCAGGTGAAAGGCAACCAGACGTGGATGTCTCTCTCCCTCTCCGCCTCCCTCCCTTCCTCTCTCTCTGAAAGAACAAATAAAACCTTAAAAAACAAAACAAAACAAAAAGAAACTGTTCCCCAGAGAAGCTGGGGGAGAGGAGAGGCCCCCACCGGCATCCTGTGCTTCGTTGTTTTTGGAGACAGAGGCCCCACCCACCCAAGGATGGCCCTGCAACCCCACCCCGAGGACCCCAGGGCACCCACCCTGCTCCGTTGCAGACCCAAGGGCCTTGGAGACCCCTTGCGCCCCCTCCAGAGCCTGGCTGACACCCTGTCCACGCGCCGTCCCTGGAGCAGCAGTTGTCAAGGTTCACCTGCTGGAGTCCGGGGGTGGCAGAGCCGGAGGGTCCCCAAACCCCCATACCCTGGGCCCCAACCCCCTACAGTAGACGGGAGTCTGTGTCCCCAGCACCCCGCGGAGATGCCTTTGCAGGCCAGCAGGCCGGGGATCTCCCCCAGCTGAGCAGTGTCCTCACCAAGGACAGACCCTGGTGGGCCTGGAGCCCACCGCTCATGCAGATCCACCCGGGGTCTGTGAACAGATCGCGTTTCCACGTGGCACACGTGGCCGCCTCCAGCCTCCTGCCCTGGCTCCCCAGGTGCCTCCCTCACCGGCTGGCGGCCCCACCGGTCAGAGCACCGTCCAGGACACCGACAGGTCAGCGGATCAGGCTCTCTCCCTCTCCCCCTCCCTCCCTCCCTCTCTAAAATCCATAAACACACCCTTGGGTGCGCATTCATTAAAAACGTTAACCCTGGCTGGTGGGGCTCAGTGGAGTGAGCGCCGGCCTGAGAAGCACAGGGCCCCCCGTTCGATTCCCAGGCAGGGCACAGGCCTGGGGTGCGGGCCAGGTCCCGGTGGGGGTGCGAGAGGCAACGGATGGATGTTTCTTTCCCTCTCTCCCTCCCTTTCCCACCTCTCAAGAAGTAAATACGATCTTTCAAACATAAAATAAAATGTTAAAGGCCTGTGCAGGCTCTTCTTTTCTCTGCTGCAGGGCAGGGTGGCCCCCGCATGACTTCAGACGGCAGTGCCACCTCGGTGGGCCCCAGGGTGCGAGGGCACGTGACATCCGGTGCCTGACTGGCCAGGAGCAAATCACCAGCCCAGGCGGAGGGTCCTGGACCCCACCTGTCAACGCAGGGCGACTGGGCCAGCGACACCCCCCGCACCCCCAAAGGCCCAGTGTCGGAGCCCAGACTCGGGAGGAGGTCAGGCCTGGAGGCTTCTGGTATGGAAAGGAGCCCTGTAACATCCCGGAGCTGCAGAAAGAGGCATTAGCAACAGAGGGACCATGGGGCCCCAGGGGCCGGTCTTGACCTGGGTACCAAACTACAGATGATTTTCCTAACAGCTTTATTAAGATACCCTTCACACATCTCGAAATCTGTTCCTTCAGAGTACACGACTCTGGGGGTTTTAGTAGGCTCAGAGGGGTGCAGCCTTGACCACTCAGTAACGTTAGAACATTTCCACATGCTACGCGGAGACCCCCACACCCCTGGCGGGCACCCCCGGTCCCTACGGGAAACCACGGACTCACACGCTCTGCGTCTTTCATGGAGCAGCTCATTTTCCAGCGACCCCAGTGTGCAGGAGGCTGGGGCCTTGCTTTTTCACAGCCGTGTACTATTCCACCACGTGGCCGGACCACCTTGTGTTGACCTGTCGTCCGTTGGTGAATATGGGTTGTCTCCAGTCTGGCTGTTGCCCCTAATGCTGCTGTGAACATTGGCGTCCGCATTTCTGTGTGGATGTTGAAGTCTTACGCAGTGTTTTAGCGTCACAATTAAAATGTATAATAAGAAGAATGAAAAAGGCTTCCCGGGGCTGGCACGGGGCAGCTTCTTCGTCTGCACTGAACTCGGGACCAGGCAACCTGTCAGCGCCGGGCAGGTCTGTGGTCAAACTGCCCACCCAGCGCCTTCCCACCCAGCGCCTTCCTCTCTGACGCCCTCCCTCCCCTCCTCACCCCCCACCCCACCCCGCTCAGACACCAGGCTCTGCGGGTGGGAACCGGGTCTTATCATCTTCCGGGGACGGGCCTGGGAGGGTTACAAGCAGGTGGCATGGAGCCAGGAGAGCTGTGAGGTCCTGGTGGCCGAGCCTGGCTGGGGACAAGCCTGCCTTGCTGAGGCCACAGGGATGGGCGGGGGTCAGTGGGCGGGGTTGAGGATGCTGCCCCAGGGAGGTGCTGGAGGACAGGGCTGCGGCCAAGCACATTTCCTGCCCGGGAGCCCAGGCTCAGCAGGGCACAGCTGAGGCAGCCTGGAAACAGACCGGATTCTAGAAGGTGAGAGCTTCGCCCGGTCAGCCCCAAGGTGAGGGATGGGAAACAGTGTCCCGACTCAGGGTGCAGGGTCCCCACTAGGTCGGGCTCTTGCTTGCACCCCGTCTAGGAAGCTGGAGCCTCCAGAGCCCCACAGGGCAGTGACCTTCAGGGTCGCACCTGAAGGTGCGGTTGCTAGGAGAGTAGATACCTGACACTCAGGGGTACGGGCCCCTTGGGGTTCATACCCATGGGCTACGGTCACAGACAGGAGGGACACGGAAGCTCCCGCACGGCGCGGTCACACACCCCTCTCTCCCTCAAATCGAGAGTGTCCCCATTCCACACCCAGGGGACACGGCCCAGCAGCCTTGATGCCGGGCATGGGAGGGTCTGACTGCGCTTCCGAGGTCACGACCGGCGACTCCCTGGGCTGGATGAGGGTTGTAAAGGCGAGACCTGCAGATACAGCGAGTATCTCAGGTCTCAGCACCGCCGGGGCCCCGAGCCGAGACCCACCCTCCCGGCACCCAACCCGGGCCTCTGGATCCCGGCGGAGGCCACCGGGCGCGCCAACCAGCTGGGCCAGGGTGCCGGGGTCCTCAGACTCAAGGCACCAGGTCCAACGGCAGACACCGGCACATCCCTCACGGGATGCTATCCAGGGTCTCAGGGGGTCCCGGGACCCCATGGAGCCACCCGGGGACGGGGAGCCACAAGGCAGATTGTGGGGTCAGCTCCTCAGCCCTTGGGGACGGCAGGTCATGTCAGGACAGCAGGCAGTGGACAAGGGAGTCCCGGTGAGGTGGAGCCTCCAGCCGGCAAAAACAAAGCCGTGAGAAATCCTCCCTGCTGGGGGGAGCCGGGTCTGGAGGCTGCTCAGGGGCTCCCTGCCCTCCACCCCCGTTCCTACATCCCCGTCCTGGACTGGACTGCACACGCCCATGGCTCAGAGCAGGTCCTGGCCCAGGTCACAGGATTCCAATGGTCACGAGTTGCGTATTCCCCACCCATACTGTTATTTTTTCAGTGCGATCTATTCAGTGCCAATTATTGTTTAGTCCCCAGGTGTAACCTGCTCTTTTGTGTAACTTATTTTTCAGTCCCCAGGTGTGACTTATTTTTCAATTGTGGGGCATGAGTTATTACTGCAACTTATATCTCAGTGCATGGGTACGACTTTTTTATTAGTCCTTGGGTGTAACTGACTTTTCAGCACCATTTATTATTTATTCAATTTAAGGATGTGATGCATTTTTCAGTCTGGGGGTGCGACTTATTTTTCCATGCAACTTATATTGCAGTGCGATTTACTTTACACTGCAACTTATTTGTCAGCCTTAGGGTGAGGCTTATTATTCAGTGAAATTATTATTTCACACTACAACTTTATACTGCAACTTATTTTTCATTCTTGTGGTATTGCTCAGTGTGACTTATTTTACAGCCTTGGGGCGCAACTTTTTTCTCATTGCGACATATTTCACAGTGCAAGTTATTTTTCAATTTTGTGGTGCAACTTATTTTTCAGCGGAACTTACTTTTCAGTGCAAGTTCTTTCACAGTGTAACTTATTTTACTAGTGCACCTTATTTTACATTGCGATTTAGTTCATAGTGGGACTTGTTTCACACTGTGACTTGTTTCACAGTGCAACTTATTTTTCAGTGCAAGTTATTTCATGGGGTGACTTATTTTACAGTGCAACTTATCTTACAGTGGGACTTATTTTACAATGCAGCTTATTTCAATCTTGGGTGTGACTAATTTTACACTGTGGCTTATTTCACAGTGTGACATATTTTACAGTCCTAGGGTGCAACAGATTTTACAGTGCAACTTATTTCACAGTGTGACATATTTTACAGGGTGACTTATTTTACAGTGCTAGGGTGCGACATATTTAACAGTGCGACATATTTTACAGGGCAGCTTCTTTTACAGTCCTATGGTGCAACGGATTTCACAGTGCGACATATTTTACAGGGCGACTTCTTTTACAGTCCTAGGGTGCAACGGATTTCACAGTGCGACTTATTTTGCAGTGCTAGGGTGCGACTTATTTCACAGTGCGACTTATTTTACAGTGCTAGGGTGCGACTTATTTCACAGTGGGACTTATTTCACAGTGCTAGGGTGCAACATATTTCACAGTGCGACATATTTTATAGGGCAACTTCTTTTACAGTCCTAGCGTGCAACGGATTCCACAGTGTGACTTATTTCACAGTGCGACATATTTTACAGGGTGACTTATTTTACTAGTCCTAGGGTGCAACATATTTCACAGTGCGACATATTTTACAGGGCAGCTTATTTTACAGTCCTAGGATGCAACAGATTCTACAGTGTGACTTATTTCACAGTCCTAGGGTGCAACGATTTTTACAGTGCGACATATTTCACAGGGCAACATTTCACAGTCTTAGGGTGCAACTCATTTTACAGTGTGACTTATTTCACAGTGCGGCATATTTCACAGGGCAACATTTCACAGTCTTAGGGTGCAACTGATTTTACAGTGTGACTTATTTCACAGTGCGACATGTTTTACAGTCCCAAGGTGCAACTGATTTCACAGTGCAACTTATTTCACAGTGTGACATATTTTACAGGGCCGCTTATTTTACAGTCCTAGGGTGCAACGGATTTCGCCGTGCGACTTATTTCACAGTGAGACATATTTTACAGTCCTAGGGTGCAACGGATTTTATAGTGCGGCATATTTCACAGTGCGACATATTTTACAGGGCAACTTATTTTACAGTCCTAGGGTGCAACAATTTTACAGTGCGACATACTTCACAGTGCAACATATTTTACAGGGCCACTTATTATACAGTCCTAGGGTGCAACGGATTTCGCCGTGTGACTTATTTAACAGTGCGACATATTTTACAGTCCTAGGGTGCAACGGATTTCGCAGTGCGACTTATTTCACAGTGTGACTTATTTTACAGTGCTAGGGTGCAACATATTTTACAGTGCGACATATTTTATAGGGCAACTTATTTTACACTCCTAGCGTGCAACGGATTCTACAGTGTGACTTATTTTACAGTGCGACATATTTTACAGTCCTAGGGTGCAACGGATTTTACAGTGCGACTTATTTCATAGTGTGACATATTTTACAGGGTGACTTATTTTACAGTGCTAGGGTGCGACATATTTCACAGTGCAACATATTTTACAGGGCAGCTTATTTTACAGTCCTAGGGTGCAACGGATTTCGCAGTGCGACTTGTTTCGCAGTGTGACATATTTTACAGGGCGACTTATTTTACAGCCTAGGGTGCAATGGATTCTACAGTGTGACTTATTTCACAGTGCGACATATTTTACAGGGTAGCTTATTTTACAGTCCTAGGGTGCAACGGATTTCGCAGTGTGACTTATTTCGCAGTGTGACATATTTACAGGGCGACTTATTTTATAGTCCTAGGGTGCAACGGATTTCACAGTGCGACTTATTTCACAGTGCGACTTATTTCACAGTGCTAGGGCGCGACTTATTTCACAGTGCGACTTATTTCACAGTGCTAGGGCGCGACATATTTCACAGTGCGACTTATTTCACAGTGCTAGGGCGCGACATATTTCACAGTGCGACTTATTTCACAGTGCTAGGGTGTAACATATTTCACAGTGCGACATATTTTATAGTGCAACTTATTTTACAGTCCTAGCGTGCAACGGATTCTACAGTGTGACTTATTTCACAGTGCGACATATTTCACAGGGCCGCTTATTATACAGTCCTAGGGTGCAACGGATTTTGCAGTGCGACTTATTTCACAGTGTGACATATTGTACAAGGAGACTTATGTTACAGTGTTAGGGTGCAACTGATTTTACGGTGCGACATATTTTACAGACCTAGGGTGCAACTGATTTTACAGTGCGACTTATTTCACAGCGAGGCATATTTTACAGGGTGACTCATTTTACAGTCCTGAGGCGCAACTGATTTCACAGTGCGACTTATTTCTCTGTGAGACTTAATTTACAGTGTGGTTTAATCTTTCATGGGACTTATTTCGCAGTGCAACTGATTTCACAGTGTGACTTACTTTACAGTTCTGCGGTGTGGCTTATTGTATAGCGTGATTTGTTTTATAGTGGGACTTTTCAATGCAAGTTCTTTCACAGTGCGATCTATTTTACTAGAGCAGGTTATTTTACGTTGTGATTTAGTTCGTAGTGGGATTTATTTCACAGTGTGACTTGTTTTACAGTGCAACTTATTTCACACTGTGACTTATTTTTCAATCTTTGAGTACAGCTTATTTTTCAGTATGACTTATTTCTAAGCGCATTTTATAGTCATGGGGTGCAATTTAGCAGCGCAACTTATTTTACACTGTGACTTAATTTTCAGTGGGGCACTTCACAGAGTGATTTTTCAATGGGACATGGTGGGACTTACTTTACAGGGGAACATATTTTACAGTGTGACTTATATTACAACCTCGGGGTGAGATTTTTTGTGAGCAATTTATCTTACAGTGTGCCATTTTTTACTGCGATCTATTTTCAGTTCCTGGTGTGACGTATTTTTCAGTGCGACTTATTGTCCGTTTGATCTGCCTGACTTCCTCTGGAAGCCTGAGAGAGGGGTGGACCGCAGGGCTCTTTCTTCACGAGGCTGGCTAACCAGTTCACCCCAACTCAGTGTCTGCTGTCCAGGACTTGTCCCCCCAGGGCCACAAACGTGGAAGCAGGAAGTGTGAGGTGTTGCAGGTGAGGCTGGTACCCCTGCCACCTGCCTGCATTCCCACACTTGCCCGCTGTCCCTGGTCCTATCAGGACTCCTGGTGCCAAGGTGGGTGTGGGGAGAGGGTACGCGCTCAGGATGCCCAGAATCCATCAGCTGTGGGGAGGGGGGGGTGGCCTGCTTGAGCCCTCAGAAGCCTGTTCTTCTGTTTTAAATTTTCTCATTTTATGCACATGCTGAAGATGTAAAAATGTGCAAGAAGTAGCAACGTTGGAAGTAGAAATCCCTCTCCCCCACACCTGACCTTTCCATCAAAGGGCAGTGCAAACACCAGATCCATGCCCCCTGCCTGGTCCTAAGTGAGGGTCTCACCAGGGGAGTGCCTGGTGACGACAGGGCCAGGGCCCCCAAATACGGAGCCTGGGGTTGCGCCACAGTCTGGGACACCCAGAGCACAGGCAGCCCTGTCCTGCCCTCCCCAGAAGCACGGTCCCCCTCAGCCCCTCTCCTGGGTCCCCACTGTCCGCGTGCTGTTCACAGCCAGCCTGGCCCAGGGCACAGGGTCAGGGAGCCCCACAGGTGGCCCTCATCGTCCTGCCGGCCTAGACTGGGATGCCCCCTCCACCGGAGCCCCTCCTCACCGCAGACCCCCCGAGCCCTGAGGTGAAGGAAGCCCCCTTCCCGCCACCTGTCCCTCAGGAGGAAGGCTCTCCCTTCCTCCTGAGCCTGACAGAAGCACCCCAACTGGGGACCGCCCTCTATGTAGAGACAGTGACTGGCAGAGGGTAGGCAAGGGTCAGGGCTGTGGGTCCTCACAGTGACCCCACCCAAATGTTGGGTCCCTGGGTAGAAAGGGGACACCCCACCAGGATACTGTTCCCCGCCCCAACCTCAGACTTCTGGAACCACGTAGGGAAGCCAGTCCCAGCCTGGGCCTTCCCTTGATTTTAAAAGTCCCTGCGGCTCTGCCTGACAGCAGGGAGTGTGGGGAGGTCACCCCTACCCGCCACACGTATGGAAACCAAAGCCCCCATCCCTGGGTCAGGGCCAGGAACCCCAGGGAGAGCGGGCAGTGCAGGGCTCAGGGCGCTGAGGGAAGCTGCCTGGGCCGGAATCCCTGAACCCTTAGCAGACAGCTCTCAGGGGTGCTGTGGGCTCAGCAACAGGGGCGCAGGCTCTGCCTGGGACCCCGACCCCTCGCCACCAGCACAGCTGCTGTGGTCCTGCCTGCCCTGCGGGTCGGAGGAAGCCGGAGCCCCACTCGCCCCGCTGCCTGCAGCCTCGTCTGCGTCAGTAGAAACTAGAACCAGCTGACGTGGGCCAGAGCTCCAGCCCCTTGTCCTGCGTTGTGATGTCGCAAAGGCCCCTGGGGGATATTTTATTGTTTTCCAAAGGTGGTTTTTCTGTGTTAAGTGAAGTTGGCTGAAAAACTCAGGGGAGGGATGAATCTTGAGAAAAACAGCAGCAAACCCCCAAGCTCGTGACGGGGAGCAGAGCAGCCCGGCAGCAGTTTCCGGCAGCACCTTTGCTGTAAGTCCGGGGCTGCTGGGGACCCCGGACTCTGGTACCCCGACCCCTGCAGCTGGTGGGTCAGGGTACGGCTGGCAGTGCGTCTGCGGGTGGGCCCCTGAGCGTGAACGGGCGCAGACACACACGTGCACTGTGTGTGTGGGGTGGGGGGGCAGGAGGCTGACACTCCGGTTCTGGCGATGAATAGAGGGCAGGGTCACTGGTGCCAGGTCCAGGGGCAGGAGGGAGGCTTCTGGGGTCAGGGGCAGGGAGAGAAGGCTGGAGCCACCCTCCTCTTGGGGTCTCCCTAAAGAAGAAGCCTGCTGATGTGCAAACCAGGGGTCCCAGGGCGGCCAGCCGTGCAGTACAGCCACCTTGGGGCAAAGTGGGGTCAGGGCAGGGCCACCTAAAGGACGTGGAAAAGCCACCGGTCTGCGAGCAGACGATTCACCAGGGTCTGGGGTCTCTACGGGCAGAGTTGAGGGTGGTCTGGGGCTGCTGCTGGCCTGTCAACTGGCCAGTCTCCGGTGGGAGGTAGGGGCTGTCCCGGGAGAGGTTCAGCCGCAGCCTCTGGAGAGCGGGGTCAGCATCCTGGCACCCACATGCGCAGCGGCTGCTCTCCTGGGCGCTGCCTGTGAAATCGCGGGGCCTGGAGGAGCGGATGCCCCCACCCAGATAAACAAACAAGAAAAATGAGTCCGGTCAGCCAGAGACAAGCACCTCGGATTCCAGGGAACATTGTTTCCACAGCCAGAACCCGTTGCCACAGCAAAACCATCCAGCCACGCTTACGAAATCAAACATACGATTTTCCAAAGAAAACATGAAGTGAGCAAGGCGGGAACGGAAGCTTAAGAACCTAAAACAGGAGGGAACCCACAGGCAGGCAAAGGGCCAACGCGGGCCCCCTCCCGGGCGAGGCGGGGAACTGCCCCTGGGACGCGTCCCGGACACAGTAAACCCAAATGCTTGGGCCATCGCTGAGCCCGAAGACGGTGGTGACTGAACGTGCACCGTCCACACCGCGGCCCCTGCTCAGAGCGGAGCCCCCAGGCTCTGCGGGGACCTTCCGCCGCCCAAAATCAGCCTGGCCCCTGAGAAGAAGGACGACTCACAGAGCAGAAACCACGTGGAAACCCCGGGTTCAAGCAGCAAAGGTGATGGGCAGCTCCAGGGTGCGGAGAAAACCCACAGAGCCAACAGGTCCGACCGGGGGCTGTGATGGGCAGGGACTGTGGTGCCCTTGTACCTGACCCCGAAGGTCACTCAGCCCTCACCTGGCCGCCCCCCAGGGTGCAGGTCGGAGGGAAAAGTTAAGTCAGTGGGTTGCAACTGCTCCCACTTGTCCACGTAAGCTCCGCTGTCGCCTGGAATTCCAGGGGGCCCCTCGTGGTGGCCTGTCTCTAAGTAGCACCTAAGGACCGCGGTCACCGTGTCCTCCCTGGAAATGCTGTCCCGTCGCTGACTCGCAAGAAACATGGGCAGCTGAGGTTAGGACCCAGAGCACGGACGTCCCCATGAGACCAGAGCTTCCCAGAGCCGGCAGATCGGGTCCTTTCTGCTCACAAGTTGTTTTGTTTGTGTGGCTTAAACTCGCACGATTTAGTTATGTATTCATTTATTTATTAAAATCCACGTCATTTGCCCCAGTCTTTTTTTTTTTTTTTAAAGATTTTATTTATTATTTCTAGAGAGAAGGGAAGGGAGCGAGGCAGAGAGAGAGAGGGACATCCTTGTACGGTTGCTTTTCACCTGCCACCAGCCGGGGACCTGGCTGGAGATGTGGCTGGAGACCTGGTGATGTGCCCTGGCTGGGAATCGAACCAGCGACCTTTGGGTTTGCAGGCCAGTGCCTTATTCACTGAGCCACCAGCCAGGGCACAAATTTGTTATTTTTTAAAATCTTGCATTAAAATGTTACTTCCTGCAATGAATAGGGTTTCTGGTGCCCCTAGTCTGACAGTTGTGCCTGCCGTGAGGGCTGCACCCTGTCACCTGGCCCAACCTTGAGCTGCTGGGATGGGCTGAGCCAACGCCCTGTTGGCCGTCCATGGAAAAGCTGCTGTCCAGGGACCTGGGCTCTGGGACCTGAGGGCCCTGGAGGCCGGAGTGTGCTGCCAGCCGGGGAAGGACCCCGACTCGGAGGAAACACGGACAGTTTGGGCTTCTGAGCCAAACGCCACAGCCGGGCTGGACTCTGCGGCAGAGCCGGGGGACCCTGGGAGGCCGTGGTCCTGAGCTGGGATGCAGACACGAGACCTGGCTGGTGTGGTGGGAGCAAAGTTCACGTAAATTTCAGCTATTTGCAGACTACACACCTGGTGCTGGCACAGAAGGTGGGAACAGCGGCACGGCCCTGAGCTGTGGCCTTGTCCGGCCCCTCCCTGGGGTTCAGCAGCCTCTTGGGGCCCCTCGGCCTGGCCCAGACACAGGTCCTGGGGACGGGCCCCCACCCACCTCAGTGGGAGTGTGCTGATCACTGATAACCTGAGCAAAGGCCTCACTGTCTTCCAGCTGCAGCTCACACACCGTGCGCCAGCGCCAGGCCAGATGCAGGGCCTGGGGACCGTCATGTGGACCAGCTGGTGGCTCTGGCCCCTGGTGGCCTTGTGCACCGCAGACAACTTCCGGGAAGAGGCAGAGAGAATTATGCAGAGCACACCCCTCATTGACGGGTAAGCGGCCTGGAAGCAGGCACTGCCCATCTCCACCGGGGCTCCGTTTCTCCAACGGGCGCAGGGGCCTTGCCCCTTGCTGGCCTCCGTCCTCCAGGGGGCCTCACAGTGCCCCCAAAGGCCTCAGCTGGGGGGACCTGTAGGGTAGGGAGCAGAGCAGGAGGCCAGGCCCCTGGGCCCCTCACCAGCTGGCTCCCACTCAGAGTGGGTGCTGGGCTGAGGGACGCCGGAGGCCAGGCCAGGGTGCTCCACCCGCACGGCCCCTGGGAGCCGCTTCCCGCGTGGGCCTCTGCCTCTCACCTGAAGCTGCAGGGTGGGTGGCACCCACCCCGGGCCCCCCTCAGCCTCTTCACCCTCCTCCTGAGATCAGCGCGACCTCACTGCCAGGCTGGGAGGGGTCCCACCTTTAACACCCCAAACCAAGCCCCTGCTGTGCCCACGCCTCCGACAGCCAAGACCCTTGTGACAGCTGTCACTCTCTCTGAGGTCACAGCCCAGGTGGCAGCGCCTGTTCCCCACTCCCAGTGCAGGGGTGGTGACCCTCTCCCCGCCTCCCACCGCCTGCACTGGTCACCCTGTGAGCCAGGTTTCCTGGACAGGCTACGGGTCCTCCTGGGAAGGAGTGATGTCCCCTCAGAGGCCCAGTCCAGCCCTGCCCAGCATTGGCTCCCAGAGTCGGAGCCCCACCCGCCCTTGGGGCTGTGACCTCTCCCACTGCCGCCACACTTGGGCAACGAAGGTGTCCTGACCCCCCGCCCATCCTGCCACATCAACTAAATCTCACAATTCACAGACCGCGCCCCCCTCCCCGAGAGCAGGGGTCTTCCAGGGTTCCAGCAGGAGTTTGCCAAGAAAGGGGTGACACGGTGGGGGTCCACAGTGGCACCCAAAGGCCACCGGAGTCCCAAGCACAAAGCTCCCTCTCCAGGCCCAGGCTGTCCTCAGAGCCCCCTTGTGACGGGATTAGGAACCCGGAGACACCTGCCTAGACAGCCCGTGTGCTCAGGCTTCCGTGCACCTGCAGGCACGTGCGTACTTGCACCTGCACACGGTGCCTGACGAAGCCCAGCTCTGGCTGTGGGTCCAGGCGGGCGTGAGACTCCACGTTCTGATCAGCTCCCACGGGCTGTGCTGCCCCCACCCCACACGGGCACCTCGGAAGGCCCGGGGAGGTAGGACCCATCCACGTCCGGCTGTCAGTGCAGGTCACCAGGCTCCCGTGTGTCTAGAAACAAGTCATCTACGGCCTCCATGGGCAGACTGAGCCCCAGGTCCCCGTGGAGCCCCCTGACCGCTCTGTTCCCCAGGCACAACGACCTGCCGTGGAAGCTGCTGAACCTGTTCAACAACCAACTCGGGCTGCCGGGGGCTGACCTGAACCTCCTGGCCAACACGCACACCAACATCCCCAAGCTGAGGGCCGGCTTCGTGGGAGGCCAGGTACAGCCTGGCCCTGGGCTCGCCCCAGTTGGGGGTCCGTCGCTCTCCTCCTTGGGGTCCTGGCTAAGGTGCAGCCCCGCGGGTGGTGGCACACCCCCAACCTCCTTGGGGCCGCAGATCTGTGGATGGCCCTCTGACCGCCACCCAGGCTGTGCAGAGGCTTCCAAAGTGGGGGAGAAGCCCTGGCTGGTGGCACGGTGGACGGGGTGCAGGCCCCGGAACACGGGGGTCGCTGGTTCGATCCCCAGCCAGGGCACAGAACCAGGTTGCAAGCCAGGTCTCCAGCCAGGTCCGTAGCTGGAGGCAGGTGAAAGGCAACCAGACATGGATGCTTCTCTCCCTCTCTGCCTCTCTCCCTTCCTCTCTCTCTGGAAATAGTTCAATCAAATCTTTTTTTTAAAACTGGGAGAGAAGCCCAGTGTTTGTGGCACATGAGGTCCTAGAACCTGCCCCCGTCCTGGCCCCCAGTTCTGGTCTGCGTACACACCCTGCGACACCCAGAACAAAGACGCAGTGAGGAGGACGCTGGAGCAGATGGACGTCATCCACCGCATGTGCCAGAAGTACCCCAAGACCTTCATGTGCGTCACCGACAGCAAAGGTGGGTCCTGGCCCGGCCACCTTCCCGGATCCCTCTCACCCTCCCTGGACCTGAGTGGAGGGTGCTGGTGTGGCCCTGAGGGACACCCCGGCGTGCCTGGTGCCCAGGCGCCCACAGCCCCGGCTGGACTCTGCCCACAGGCATCCGGCAGGCCTTCCAGGAGCGGAAGGTGGCCAGTCTGATAGGCGTGGAAGGCGGCCACTCCATCGACAGCAGCCTGGGCGTCCTGCGGGCGCTCTACCACCTGGGGATGCGGTACCTGACCCTCACGCACAGCTGCAACACGCCCTGGTGAGCAGCCCGGCCCGGGACGCGCCTGCCCGCGGGCTCAGAGGCGGCTCCAGCACCTTCCTCCCCGCCGGTGAGCGTTGAGCTGGGTGGGCGGGGACACGACTGTCCTCCCTCCCAGGGCGGACAACTGGCTGGTGGACACGGGAGACCACGAGGCCCAGAGCAAAGGCCTGTCGGACTTCGGGGAGGTGAGTGGCGGCAGCAAGGGTCCTGTCAGAGGAGACAGGACCCAGGACCTGGTCTCGCCTCCTGGCACCGTTTCCTCACTGGCTAAAAGCTGCCGGGGGTCGTGCACGGCGGGGTCTTCAGCTGGAACCCAACGGCCATTGGTGGCCCCCGACGTGTAGCCGGGAGGGTTGATGAGCACCTGGTCAGGAAGGGGCCCTGCCCCAAAGCCTTCCCACTGCCTGGGCCTCCCCGGGGGGCAGCGGTGAACCCGAGGGGGTGGCCGCACAGGAGGGCTCGGGGCGGCCTGCCTGGCCCAGGGCCCCGGCCAGCACCCCACGACCGGGGTGGGCGCTCTGGGCCCCGTGTCTCCCCAGAGCGTGGTGCGGGAGCTGAACCGGCTGGGTGTCCTCATCGACTTGGCCCACGTGTCCGTGGCCAC
This sequence comes from Noctilio leporinus, assembly GCA_004026585.1. NCBI lineage: Eukaryota > Metazoa > Chordata > Mammalia > Chiroptera > Noctilionidae > Noctilio > Noctilio leporinus. Next base: position 78,664 of record PVIW01003352.1, read on the forward strand.
CATGAAGGCTGCCCTGAACCTGTCGGAGGCCCCTGTCCTCTTCAGCCACTCCTCCGCCTACGGCATCTGCAGGCACCGGCGCAACGTCCCGGACGACGTGCTGCAGCTGGTGGTGAGGCGCCTCCCCGCCCCGGGCCCCAGGGGTGTCGGCCGGGCCCTGTGCTGCCCCCTCGGCCACCGCGCCTCTCTGTCCCGCGCAGAAGAGGAACCGCGGCCTGGTGATGGTGAACTTCTACAGCGACTACGTCGCCTGCAGAGCGGACGCCAACCTGTCCCAAGTGGCAGGTGGGTGGGCGCCAGGGGCCGCGCGGGGGTGGGGAGGGGCCCCGGCAGGACCCACACCCGCCTGCCTGGCTTGCAGACCACCTGGACCACATCAAGAAGGTGGCGGGAGCCGAAGCCGTGGGCTTTGGTGGAGACTTCGATGGTGTCCAAAGGTGAGGACTGTCCCGGGTGAGCCGAGGGTCATGCCCCCCGGAACCTGTCACAGGGGGCTAGAGGGGCAAGTGTCCCAGCAGGCCCCCCTCTGGAAGCCGCCCCTGTCATGCCCGCAGGCTCCCCTCAGGGCTGGAGGACGTGTCCAAGTACCCGGACCTGGTCGCTGAGCTGCTCAGGAGGCGGTGGACGGAGGACGAGGTCAGAGGTGCCCTGGCCAACAACCTGCTGAGGGTGCTGGAGACAGTGGAGCAGGTGCGCAGACCCGGCCCACCCAGCCCCTCGCCCCGGCGGGCCAGCGGGCAGGTGGCCAACCGTTCTGGTCCACAGATCAGCGACCACAGCCGGCCCCCCGAGGAGAAGCCCATCCCCCTGGAGAGGCTGGAGGGGTCCTGCAGGACCAAGTACGGCTACTCAGAGGCCACCAGCCTCCACCACCAGCCGGTGGCCCTGCTGGCCGCCCTCACCCCCGCCCTCCTTGGCCTGCGTCTTCTGTGACAGCCTGGGGACCGCACGCCTTGGGCCCCAGCAGCTCAGGAAGACGGGCCACCAAGCAGCCAGACCCCTGGGGCCCTGCTGCCCACACACAGCACTGGCCTGTCCCCAGCAGGCACCTGGGCCCCCCTGCAGGACACAGGGCACAGGCCCCAGGCCCACAAGGGCCTGAAATAAAGGCACTGACCCCCCTGAGCGCTGAGGCTGTGTCACTCGGAAGGGACTGTGGCACATCCCAGGGCTAATCTGGGGACATGGCCCACACGCACCCAGGTCTTGGGAAGGACAGGCCCCAAAGGACTCAGGGTCTGAAGAGGGATCCATCCGCAGGACGTTGCTGGGCTTCTTTAACACATTCCAGGCTCCAGTGCCCGCCCCGTGGAGGTGCACACCCACCTGCCCACACCCTCCCGGCTCTGCCTGCACCACCCACCCGCCCACACCCTCCCGGCTCTGCCTGCACCACCCACCTGCCCACACCCTCCCGGCTCTGCCTGCACCACCCACCCGCCCACGCACATCTGCACACAGGCACGTGCCCCTGTGCCACCAGCCCTGTTGACAGATGAGAAGCAGACTGAGCATGAGGACTCTTGGGGAACACGGACCTGCAGACCCTGAAGGGCAGAGCTTATGGGTGGGTGGGTGGGGTCCCCTGCTGAACGTTCAGTGAGTGTCTTGAGATGAAGAACCTGTGGGTGACAGACCCAGTGTGGGTGCCCAGCTGGTCAGGGCCCTTCCCAGGCCCGAGAAGCCCCCTGGACAGGCTGGCGGGGGTGGGGGGCACACTCCCAGCAGGCCCCTGGCCGCACACCCAGGTCCTGCCTCTCTTTCCCTGCTGGGACTCCCTGGAGGACCTGGTGACCAGAAGGCACATTTGCGAGTGTTTGCTGATCGCTAAAGACCCAGTTAACATCAAAGGAGGAAAAGGAGGGTTCTCTCCACAGCTGCCCGGTCCTGCCAGGGCCCCACCGCTCCAGGGTTGCCGAGCGAGGGTCCCCTGGGGGCTGCAGCAGCCTCTTGGGTGGACAACTTTCTCACAAGAAAGGTTCCCGTGCTCATCCCGAAATAGTTGCAACCCCACTAACATCCCAGCAGAGGGAAGCCAGACCTCAGAACCACCGCTGGTTCCGGGGAGCTCTGCTGCCCCACCCCAGGGTTCGGGCGGCACCGAGCGAGTGGTCACTGGTCAAAGGGGCAGAAACACGCGTCCTCCTGAGAAGGGGACGGCACCCACGCACAGCCTGGAGGTGCTGGTCACCTGCTACGCAGAGGCAGGCCACCCGCAGCACAGAGCCCTCAGGTCCGGGCAGCGTCTAGATCTCGGACACTTCGGGGGACAGGCTGCCCACCCAGAGCTGCTCCCCCGGAAGGGCTCCCACCATCACTCAGGCCTGGGTGCGCGGCAGCCCCAGAACCCTTAGTAAGCGGGGCAGGGGAGGAGGAGGTCACCATGTTGGAACACAAATGGCTCACAGACAACAAACCGCCACCTGGACAAGGGTGTGGGGACAGCGGGGGTCACGGGCACGCTGAAGGCCACAGCAGGACTGTGCCAGCACCCCGCCCGGCCAGGCTGTGCCAGGCAGATGAGCAGGGACCCCAGGGCAGTGGGTTTCGAAGCAGGTGAAGGCCAGACTGAGAACAGTGCACACTGAGGGTGTCCAGTGCACCCAGGTGCAGAGGTGGCTGCAGGGGCGCATCCTCGGTCTGCACTGCAACGAAGAACAGCAGCAAGACTGGGGCCATGACTGCAACCAGGAAACCACCGTGAACACACCAGGAAGACTGCCTGCCGGGGCCCCCACCTGCACCCTTCCCCATTCTCCCCACACGCAGAGGGGAGATGCAGCTCCCTGGGGAAGGAGCTGGCTGGCACCGCCTGTCCCAGGTGGGCAACAGGGTGACAGGGCCGTGCACCTGGCGAGGCAGGGGGGCTCTAGCCACTTCTATGGGACTCTTGCCAGCAGCTGTGACGTCAACGTCATCATGTGAATACGTGAAGCACAGGCAGCCACGCTGGTGATGGAGACACAGACGTAGGCGGGGCTGTTCCAGACGGGGGTGGACGCAGGACTAGCCGTCACACGTGCTTACGCAGGACGTGGATGTGAGGGGCGCTGGTTCGCTCAGGTACAGAAACGATGTACTTTGCCACTTTTATGTACGTTTAACATTATTTCAATGTAAAAACCCCAGGTTCCATCCGTCTGGGCAGGGCCTGAGGCGCCGCCTGCCCTCCTCCAGGTGTGTCCTCACCTCCTGCAGGTGGCTGGACGGCCCCCGAGGGTCCCAGCCATGGCCACCCCCCTCAAGGCCACCGAAGCAACCCTGCAGCCATTTCTCAGTGACCAACCTGTTTATTCACAACAGCGTCGCAGGAGAAGGACACAGACACCAACTGCCCTTTCATGACACGCAGCCCCTCCCCGATGGGGTCCAGCACGTGGGCACCCCGAGGAGCGTGGCCAGGGAGCAAGGTGAGGTCCGCACCTCAGGAGAAAACCCGGACAGCACCCGCCTCCTCACTCTCAGGTCTCACCCCTTGGCCCACCAAGGCTGCCCCAACACCACCCACGGGCTCAGGCCCAGGAAGAAACGAACTCGGAAATCCCAAGAGCCGCCCGTGTGAGGAAGGTCGGGCGGAGCCAGCCGGTCAGCACCCACCACGCGGCTGCAGCAGCTGGTTGAGCTGGGAGGCAAGCCCCGTGCTCCCCACCTCCCACCCGATCCTTCTATTTTGGCAAAAAAAGAAAAACCCAAAAGTCTAAAAGAAAACCTTGAAACAAAACACAAGATCTGCAAGGAAACAGTAAACGTCAGAAACATGAAGAATCAGAGGTGCAGCCTGTCTCAGCTGTCCGGGCGGGTCCCCGGGACAAGCCTGCCGCTCTGCCCTGGACGTGCGGCCACAGCTGGCCCTGCGGGGGACGCACTCCACTCCCTCCGGCCACGCTGGCTCCCAAGGTCAAGGGTGTGAGCACGAGGCAGGAGGGGCCGTCGGGGGAGGCACTGCAGTTTGGTGCCAGGAGCTGCGGCCGTGTGTGGTGTTGGCTCCTAGACCAGGAGGAGCCTGGGCTTTGAGGGGTCAGCGCATAACCAGGGGCCTCCAGAGGCAACAAGGGGAGAGAATGGCCCCCAGGGTGAGCATGCTTGGACTTGGGGCCGGGCTGCCCGTCCAGGCTGGAGGGGACAGGTTCCACCTGCAGGACGTTCTGCAAAGGCAGCATGGGGAGCACTTGCTGGGTGGCCCTGGAGCGCACCCTCCACGCGTCCTGGGGCACTGCCTGCCCCGGGTCTGTCCAGGGGCGGGGGAACCTCTGCCCGATGCTGGAAGGGCTCCAGGGCCGCCTGGCGCCCGTGGCCGATGGCCAGCAGCGTACACGCCATCACACACGGTCCTCGCAGGGTCGGGCACAGAGGGAACCTGCTGGTTCACCAGCTGCTGGGCTGAGAGTCACAGAAATCCACAAGCGTCAGAAGTTAGTGCAAACTCACCACCAGCAGCCTAAGAGAACAGGTAGGTTTCTAGGCCTGGCAAACAAGAGGTGCTGTGAGGAGTGGGGGCCAGCGGCTGCTGCAGGGTCAGCCCGCAGGCAGGACGCAGGGGACAGGGCCCGGAGGCGGTGCCCTGCCAGCTCCTAATTCCTCAGGGCAGCCAACCTGAAAAATGACAGGAAAATGACAAGAGTTACCTTGTGGGGAGGGGCGGCAGCAGTGCCTGCAGGCCACACACAGGCAGCCAAGGCCCCTGGCATCCCCCTACCCGCCTCCTGCCACGGCCCTCCCCCCTCCCAAGGCCAGCTGCTCAGGGCTGCTCCGAGATCCCACCCGGGAACAGCCCGGGAAGCGGCCGTGTCCACCCCTGTCCAGTGAGCTGCAGACAGGAGTGCCACCCCGGACACACAGCGAGGATGTGAACTCGGGCCTGGGGGCTGGTCAAACAGGCTGTGAAGCAGAAGGGGTTTCACGTAAACCCAGGAACCTGGGCATGCAGCTGCCCCCCTGCTGTGGACAGGGGTGGGGCTCTGGGCCTGGAGTCTCCCCAAAAGGACTGGGGCCCCAGGTCAAAGCTGCAAGTCACGGCTGCCCTCCAGCTGCCTCCAGCCCAGAGCTCTCCTGCTTCCCCCACAAGCAGCCTCAGCCCGGGCACCTGCGAGACAGCTGGTCCTCCTGGCTCCGCACGGAACTCTCGCCCACGGCAGACGCGCCCTCGGGCAGCTGGCTGAGCTGGTCCAGGACCTCCAGGCCGTTCTCCTCCGCGATCTGCACGATGAGGCTGTCCACCTGCTCCTGCGGCGTGGTCAGCGTGGTGGCCGAGCTCATGGAGTCCTCCATCACCTGGGGTCAGGTCTGGGCAGTCAGCCCCACTGCAGCCTCACAAGGGCCACCAGTACACGTCTGTCCGCACCCCCTGCCTGCTCCCGTTCTCCTCTGCAGCGCATGCCTGGCTCTCTCCAGCCTCCGGGGGCTGAGCACAGTTGCCTGTTTTGCAGAGGGCATTTGTGTCCCCTCCGAGGTGCCAGTACCAAGCCCCAGGCCTCCCCTGCTGGGGGTGTGAGCTGGTGGGACCCTGGCCAGGTGTCAGGTGCCCTGGAGGCAGCCCCCAGTGGCTCAGCACAGAGGACACTCGCTGGCCCGGGGAGGAAAGGACATGCATCAGCCAGTTGAGCCGCCTCCCGAGAGGGTGCCCAGGCTGACGTACCGAGGTGTGAACGTCCAGGTTCTGCACCTGCTGCTCGAACCTGTCCATCACCGCAGACACCTTCTGCAAGTCCATGCTGCTCAGAGCCCGGTCCAGGGCTTTGGTCACCTGCGCCATGTTCTTGGTCACCTGGCACAGGAGGGAGGAGGCATGGGACTGAAGGAAGGGATGTCCCCACCAGGAACGGGCCCCCTGGGCCCTCCCCTCCCCAGGCCAGCAAGACCCAGTCCCCGACCCTCAGGCCCTACTTCCAAGTCACCAGGAAGTGCCGTCAACGGAGTAGCAGGCACTCGGGACCAAAGCCCAAGGCACCGTGGTCTCGGGCTGTGCGTTCTCTTTGGCAAGCACTTGCTGTGTGGAAGAAGGACCCTTCCTGGGATGAACACTCACCCCCTTCATGGTCACAGCTGTTTGCACCTTGGAGGCCACCGCATCCACACGGGACGCCATGCGGAGCCAGTTCACGCCCTCGTTCTTCTTGCGAATGGCATTCTCGGCATACACGCGGGCGCACTCCACGTTCTTCTGCTGCAGGGCCTGAAATGCAGGGGTTCAGCCCTGCTCAGGGGCCAGGCCTTTCCTGGAGCATGCCTGCTCGGAAGCCATGTGTCCAAAGCAGGGCCTGCAGACCAGTCTGCAGCGGGGCTGCTGGACAGCCCTGGACACATAGCCACACTTCCCCACCCTCCACTCCCCCGACACACTTGGTCTCCTCAGCTCCCTCCCAAGCCGCTGACACCACCACCACAGTGGGCGGCGTAGTTTTGAAGGCCTCAGACCCGCAGGGGCTATCGGGCCTCCTTGCTGCCCTGGGAGCCATCATTTGAGTGAGGAGTCACCCAATCCCCCACCCCACTCAACAACTCAGAGGTCCCCCAAGAGCAGCCGGGCCCCTCCAGCCTTTCCTCTTGTCACTCGGGCCCAGGAGCCTCCAGCCCTGACCCCCAGCCCACAAAGGGGTTCCTCCCCTCAGCTCGAGACCTTCACTGGGAAGAAAGGGCTGAGGGTGGTGGGGTCAGGAAGGGGCCTCCACAAGTCCACTTCTCACACAACTTGTGAAAAAGTCAACTTCAGAACATTGGAAGTGAACAGAAGGCACAGATGGAGCTCCTAACAGAAAGCACAGGCAACGTCTGATCTTTCCGCTCCGGGAGCCTCATTAGGGGCAAGTCTCTTCTTTCGTGTGTGTGACAGTCACCAAGACACCGGGAGCCCTGGCTGGTGAGGCTCCGTGGGTTGGGCATCAGCCCATAAACCCAAGATTTGGTCCCAGTTGGGGTGCGTATGAGAGGCAGCTGAATGGTGTTTTTCCATCACGCTGACGTTTCTCTCCCTCTCTCTCTCCTCCTCTCTTCCCCTCTCTCTAAAAACCAATCAATAATTTTAAAAAAACAGCCAGGAGCAAGGACAGTAGCCGGGGCCTCCTCACCTTCTTCACCTTGGCCTGCTCCGCCTTTGAGTCCTTCTCCGCCTTCCTGGCCAGTTTCTCCAGCTGCTTCGCTGTGAACTGAGCAGAGGCGGGAGCCCAGGTCAGCTTGGCCAGGTCACAGGGTCTCTCAAAGATCATCCACGATCCCTAACCACCCGGCGCCTTCTGTAGGCGCTTCTAAACCAACGTGCGACACTAACATCCTTCCTTCCCTCCGACCCTCTCAGCCAACACCGCCAGGCACAGCCGGCACACGGGACGCGTGCGGCGAAGCTCCTCCAACAGCCATCACTGTGCAGGGAGGTGGACACACCCCCTCCCGGCTCCGCGTGTCCCAGGTCCTCGTCTCCTGAAGCCCAGGGACCAGCTGTGCACCTCACCCTCACCTGCCTGGCCACCCGCCTGCATCCTTCCCTCCCCCATGCTCCCGGCAACCCCAAACCACCAGAGCCCACCTCTGCCCACGTGCCTCCTCGGGCAGCTCCCACCACCTCTCAACAAGGTCCACCCATGGCCTGGCCTCACACACCCCGGCCGCCATCTCCTGCCTCCCCGCGGTCCCTGTTCCTCACTCCTGGGCCCCCAGCCCTGGTCAGAGGGGCCCCAACAGCCTCCAAACAGGCCTCTCTTGACCAGGAAGCACATGCCCGGAGGCCCAAGTGCCCGGGGCCCACAGCCTCCCAACGCTGGCCCTGACCACAGTGTCCCCTCCACCTGGGAGGACCCACCGTCCTGGGCTTCCCTCGCACACTTGGCACTGCCCTTCCGATAGCGAAAGGGTCTCCTGTCTACCTCCCGCTCCTACGTTCTTTAAGGGAAAACAATCCAGATTTTCCTGCGCTGCGCCTGGCCCCGGCCCCGGCCCCGGCCCGACCACCTCGCACGCGCCTGCCACGGTGAACACAGTGCCTGCGGCACAGCCGGCCGGCCCGTGGGGGCATGGCCAGGGCATTTGCGGGAACCGGCAGAAACTTGCCCTGGAGCCACCGGAAGTGCAAACACACGCAGGCGGGGGCAGCCGCCTCCTTCAGGGGGTCTTAGGGGACCTGAGGTCGGCGCCGAGCGCCTGGCGGGTCACACTCCCGCTCCCCACGCCCGAGCCCCAGGGAACCCCACTCGCCCGAGCCCGGAAGAGGGAGCCCAAGGCGCGACCCCGCTGCTCCGGCTGACCTGCGCGGGGCTGCCCAGCCACCCCCTGACCGTGAGGGCCGCGTTCGGGGCCAGCAGGCCCGGGGTACGTACCTTCAGCTGGAACAGGGTATCTGCGGAGAGAGAAGGGGCGTGAGAACACGAGGACGGCGCTCCGGGCAGCGGACGGGGCGTCGAGACCCTCGAGGCACCAGGAGCCGCCCCGCCCACCGCCCTGCGCCCCCGCCCGCCGGGCAGAGCCCCCCAGGCCCGCGGCCCCCGCCCCGCAGGGCGGCGCACCGGCCGGGTCTCAGCCGCCCCGCGAACTCCAGCTGGCGCCGCGCCGCCGCCCGCACACCGCGCCGTGGGGCCCCCGCGCCCCCAGGGCAGAGCCGCGGGGCCGGGCCAGCCCTCGGGACCCGACGCGCCACTCACTCGCCAACGCGCAAGGGCGGGGAGCCCCCGGCTCGGGAGAGACCGCAGCGGGTCCCCGGGCGGCGGCACGGGGTCCGGGGTCCGGGGTCCCCGCGGGCAGCCGCCGCCGTCTCCCGCGAGCAGGAGGGCGGACCGCGGCCGGCGGCTCCCGTGCGCTGGCCCGGCGATCGGGGGCGGGGGCCGCACACCGCGGGGCCAGGCCCGGGGCGGCGGCTCTTACCGTCCATGGCGGCCCGGCGGCTGCGGCCTCTCAGACGCGGCGGACGGGCTCGGCCAGGGGGCGTCGAGCCGCCGATCAGCTCCGCCGGGTGGGAACTTCCGGGTCGCCCCCCACTTCCGGTGGGGGCTCCTCTCGCGAGAGGACCGCGGCTGGTCCCGCGAGAGCGGAGCCGTTGCCGTGGCGACCGCGTTGCCCGCCGGCCGCGGTGTCTGTGAGTCACCGGCGGCCGCGGTGCCGGGTCCGCGGGGCGGGCGCGCCCATGGGGCTGGGCGGCAGCAAACGCAAGCCCGGCGCAGGTAAAGCGCCCCGGCCCGCGCCCCCCGACCACCGCGCCTCGGCGGGACGTGCGGTCTGGGGACGCGCGGCGACCCGGGTCTTCCAGGCCGCCCGCCTCCCCTGCGCCTGGGCCGGCCGGGCGCTTCCGGGAGTCGCAGCTCGAACCCCCGTCCTGTTCCAGGTGAGGAGCCTAAACGCCCGAAGCCTACGGAAGGGCCGACGGGCAGGCCGTGCCGGGACCCCGAGGAGCCTCCGGACGCCCGGCCTGCAGAGGGTTCCGCGCGGAAGGAAGGGGCCGCCGGGGGAGTGGAAGGTAGGACCCGGCTGGCAGCGGGCAGCCCCGGAGGTCGGGGATGGAGCCAACAGCAGGAATAGGGGCCCGGACAGCCGCGCGGAGGTGGGAAGTCAGCGGGGCCTCTAGGCGGAAACGCAGGTTCAGCCCCGGCTGGAGGCTCCGTGGATGGGGCGCCGGCCTGCGAACCCGAACGTCGCTGGTTCGATCCCCAGCCGGGCACGTAACCAGGTCTCCAGCCAGGTCCGTAGCTGGGGGCAGGTCTCTCTCCCTCTCTGCCTCCCCCGCCCCTCTAAAAATAATAAAATCTTAAAAAAAAATAAAAGGAAATACAGGTTCAATCAAGGTTAGGGGAAGTTGCCACGTGGTCCACGCAGAACGGGCGAGAGGGGCGCAGACACCAAGCAGCGTGTAAGGGACACGGAGGGAGCAGAACCACCGGGGCTGCAGCGGTTGGGCAGATTTACTCACTTTGTCACAGTGCAGCATGGCCAGACTTCCCAAGGGGATGGGGGGACGAGGCCACAGCAGCAGCCAGAGAATGAAGTCTTCTGTCAGGGCTGCCACGTGGGGTGTGGACATTAAAACAAGGGGCGTGTGGTGGGGTTCGTGCCCTGGGAAAGTCTGTCTCCAGAATAAAGCCTAGTGGGACAGGAACGAGACCTGTCACGTGCCACAGGCCCGTTGCTGCTGTTAGGTAGGTAGGAGCTAGCGAGGGGGTGGCTGTGGGAATTACAAAGGACCCAGGAGGTGGCCCCGTGGCCCCTGCTGTATGATGAGATATGGGGGAGATGGAGCCAGGAGGGTAAGTGGCAGTGACCACGAGATTGAGTACTTTCTGGGCCAGGAGGACTGTTGGCTGGAGGGGAGAGGCGTTCAGACGGAAGCATCCGTGGGGTCACGAGGGCTGGAAGCAGTTTGAAATGAGGGTGTTGGGCTGGGGACCCAGGCCTGGATTGCAAAGCCTGGGCAGGTTTCAGCTGCTTGACACCTCCAGGACGGGTCACCTGCGATGGAAGGTGTGGGCAGGGGATGCCTGTTAGAAAGGGACCAACAGAGCCTGGCACCCCACCATTCAGAGGGTGCAGAGAAAATGGATATCAAGGGGCAAAGGTCAGAGGCTGAGAGTGATGGAGATTCAAGAACGGTATCAAATGTGGTTTCTCCTTGTAACGGAGCATCTCAGCAACATCAGGGGACCGGCTGCCGGATTTGCTGCACCCCGAGGTGTCCTGCAGGAAGGAGCCACATGCACAGGCCATACGTTTGTTATCCATTTGCATGAAAATGTACAGAAAAGGCAAAAGGGTAAGACTGGCGATTGGCCACAAATGGAAACAAGTCTTAAAACTAGATGGACAGTTGCCCATCTCTGGAAGTTCACTAAAAATCATTGAACTATATGCTTTAAACAGATGAATTTTGTGGTATATAAATCATATCATTAAATAAAGTGTTATTATTTTTTTTAAAAAGGAAGCACTGACCAATGTGGCTCAGGTGGTTGGGTGTCACCCCTCAAATCCAAGAGAGGTCATGGTTTGTTTCCCAGTTGGGCCACATGCCTGGGTTGTGGAGCCAGGTCCCCAGTTGGGGGTATATGAGACAGCTGATCAATGTTTCCCTCCTTCTCTTTCTCCCTCCTTTCTCCCACCTTTAAAAATAAATACAATCACCCTGGCTGGTGGCGCAGTGGATAAGGCACCAGCCTGTGAACCCAAAGGTCGCTGGTTCAATTCCCAGCCAGGGCACATAACCAGGTTGCAAGCCAGGTCTCCATCCAGGTCCATAGCTGGAGGCAGGTGGAAAAAAAAAATAAAAAGGAAAACTAGTCAACAGTGTTAAATGCTGCAGAGATTGAATAAAGCCAGACAGGACTCCATGGAGTGAGGTGCACAGTGGCTCTCGGTGGCTTGCCAGGCAGCAGCATCCGGGAATCAGAAGTGAAGACAGTCCACAATGGGGAACATTGTAACTAGGGTGCACACGTTTGCTTTTACAGCTGCATTTATTTTTCTTATTATAAGATTTTTAAAATATCCTTTAAATTTTTAAAAAAAAAGATTTTATTAATTTTGGAGAAAGGGGAAGGGAGGGAGGCAGAGAGGGAGGGAAACATCCATGTACGGTTGCCTTTCACCTGCCTCCAGCTACGGACCTGGATGGAGACCTGGTTTGCAACCTGGTTCTGTGCCCTGGCTGGGAATCGAACTAGCGACCTTTGGGTTCGCAGGTGGGTGCCTTATCCACTGCGCCGCCAGCCAGGACTATATCTGTATTTTAAAGTGAAGGAATTTCCCTACTACGTTGGAGAAGTTTAGATCTTTTGGAAATTGTTTCTTTAATTAGTCTAATACCATAACAGCTTCAGGGAAATGGAGCGTTCCAACAAGTCAAGAATTCTGTGTTACCTAAGTATTGGAAGTAAGCCTTAGTTTGCGGGAGGGAAACCTGTGACTGCCCGCTGGCTGACCGGAAGAGGCCTGTGGGAGCTGTGTGGGCCGAGGGGACTTAGGCGTCCTGTTGGGTGGCCGCTCTGATGTGCACAGTCGGGAGAATGCACCCAACCGAACACTTGAGAGCAACTGCACTGTATCTTGTGTGGCTTGTGCTAAAAAAAAAAGCACGAGGTGTAGGCAAGTTCACGGGAACCGCGCTGCATGTCCGGGTGTCTGCGTGCGGGCGCCCTGCGGTCAGTTGCAACCCTCGTCCTCCCACACCGGGTCCTGGTGCATCCGCCCGTGGGCTCGTGTGCACGGGGAGCGTTTTCCAGGGGAAGAATCATTCCACATGCACTTGTTAGTCAACACGTCCTTTTAAATGAAATATTCCTAACCTTTTAAGTAGTCTTAATATTTAAAAAGCTTGTATAAATCAATCTAAAAAATTTATCTTCCCACCCTGGCGGCCGTGGCCTGGGGATTGAGCGCCGGCCTGCAGACTGGAAGGTCGCCCGCCGGGGGCGCCGCGCCAGCCGGAACCCAGCAACCGAGCGGTGCGCCTCTTGCGCAAGAGGTTTCCCTCTCGCACCCTTCCTTCTCTAAAGTTAAATGTAACCTTTCGAATATTTTTCAACTCCTCAAGTTACGCAAAACACGGTGACAGTTTTGGCTTAATGATAAAAAGGCAGGCTACCGGGCGCCCGGTGCAGGCTGTGGTCATTTGGCACAAAAAGGTCCAAGGAGGATCAGCCTTGTAGCTCAGGGGACTCGGGATCTGATGCTCAGGCTGCAGCTGGAACCTCTGCCGCCAACCTCGGGCAGGTGACCCACACGGCCGTGCCGCCGTTCCCTCGTCCATCAGGGTCCCCAGGGGCCCGCTGCTGTTGGCTGGCTTGGCTGCGAGCCTCGGAATGGGCACCGCCACCTGTTCACGTCCTCGCAGTGCAGGGGGGGGGGGGGTGCCCCGAACTGGGACCCCGAGGGATGGAGGCGGCGAGGCCCTCCCGTTCTGTACTTCGCAACCCAGGAGCTTCCCCAGCCTGCGCCTTCCTCGTGGCCCGGACGGGGGTGTCGGGCACGTGCCGACGGCAGACATGGCCGCGTCCACGACCTTCTCACGAGGGTCTGTACGGGGCGCTCTGCCTCCGGGGCGGCCCCGCGCCCTTGCCCTGAGCCTTTGGCAGCTCGGCGCATCCATGGCGGACGGCGGGGCCCCCGGTTTCAGCTCTGGCTCGTCCGTGTCTTCCCCTGACTCCAGGCTGGGCTCCCGCTTTGGCCCAGCGCAGACGGCCGGCTTCCCCAGCTACTGACACGGGGTGTCCCTTCCTTCCAGGGGGACCGGACGCCGCGGCCAAGCCGGGCAAGGAGGGCGTCCCTCCCCAGATCGTGGTCACCAGGGCCTCGGACGACACCCTCGCCGGCCGCGGCTCCGCGGGAAGCGAGCAGAGAACCATCCGCGAGCAGGTGGAGCGGGGCCCCTACGCCCGGCACAGGAACCCCAGCACCGTGGACGCCTACGCGCTGCGGACCCAGACGTGACCCCGCGGCCGCCTCCTCCGGACACCAGGGTCCCGGGGCTGCCGGTTGGCTGAGGGCGAGAGCGACCCGCAATAAACGAGGCCCTCGGGTCCCCGTCGGAAACGGCTGCCGGTGCCAGGGAGACGGGACGGGGCGGCACCTCGCTGGACGCGCGGGGTCACGTTCGGTCCCGGCTCGGGGTGCGGGGGCCTGGGCGGGGCGGCCGCGTTTCTAACCACGTTCCCAGCCTGGGGCCGGTGCTGGACGACCCGGGGCCCGTCAGTTAGTAACGGGCCGTCGCCGACCCCCCCCCCCCCCCCACGACGCTGAGACGCGAAGTGGCGGGTCCCCGGTACAGGGATTCGCGGCAGCGGGAACAGCGGGTAGACGCGCTCGCGCCGGTGCTTCTGGGCCGCGGCCGCTGCTGAGCCGCGCGCGCACGCCCACCAGGCTCCGCGCACCCCCGAGCGGGAGGGAGTCTCCGGTCCCCATGGCAACCGCCGCTGCCCCGGAAGTGGGCCCGCGCAGCACCGTCTGCGCCTGCGCACCGGGAGCCGGCAGCCACGCATCATGGGGGACGCCGAGCCGGAGCCGGAGCAGATCCGTCTGAAGTGCATCCGGACGGAAGGCTTCTTCACGGTTCCCCCGGAACACAGGGTGCGAGCCCGTCGCTCGGGTACACCCGCCCACCGGCGGCCCTGGGCCCCGGGCGCTGCGCAGCGGCGAGGTTCCCGGCGGCCCCCGCGGCGTGGGCGCGTCGGCCGCGGTCGGTTCGAAAAGCGCCACTGCGCTCCAGGTCCCGGCGCCGCCGTGGGTCCCCGCTGCGCTGCGGGCGACCCGTTCCGTCTGCGCCGAGAGCTTCGCCCGAGGCCGTCGCCCTGCGCGGGTCCGAGCCGGCGGCCGTGTCCGTCTGCGCGCTGGGTCTCCGGGGACGCCGGTCGTTCGGAGCGCTTCCGCCTAAAACTGCCCGGTGTCCGAAGGACCGGCGCCCCCACCCCGGGGGCAGGAAGAACCGGAGGGGGCGGTTCCGGTGGGCGGGGCCCTAGGGCTGCGGTCTGGCGGGTGCCGGGGTGCCAGGGGTTCAGGGCGCCGTGGGCCGAACCTGGGCCGCCTGCTCCGCGGTGGGGGCGCTGCCCGGGCGGCGGCGGGTGAGGCCCGGTGTCCCCGCCCCACTGGAGCCGCTTGCGGAGGGGGAGCGGGCGGCAGCCGGCGGGGCGTCCCAGCGTCCGGGTGTCGGGGCGGCGCCTTAGCTCGGCGCCCGCCGGCCCTGTCTTGCAGCTCGGCCGCTGCCGCAGCGTGAAGGAGTTCGAGAAGCTGAACCGCGTGGGCGAGGGCACCTACGGCATCGTGTGTGAGTGGCCGCGGCGCCTCGGTGGGGGCCCGGCTCGCGGGTGGGTGGTGCCGGCGCCCCGCAAACGCGCCCGCGCCGCTGGCGGAGGAGCCGGAGCCCCAGGCGTCGGGCGGCCCCGTGCGGAGCAAGCCCGCGGCGGCGGGTGGGTTGATTCCGCCACAGATGCGTTTCTGCCTCAGATCGCGCCCGGGACACCCAGACGGACGAGATTGTCGCCCTGAAGAAAGTGCGGATGGACAAGGAGAAGGACGGTGCGTGGGGCGGGGCCGCCGGGCGCACACGCACGGACACGCGCGCACACACACATGGGTACACGCACACAGGTGCACGCACAGGCACACACGGACATGCACACGGGCGCACGCACAGGCACACGGACACGCGTGCACACACGCGTACACGCACACGGACATGCTCACACGCTCAGCGGGCGGAGCGGGAGGTCAGGTCACCGGCGCACGCAGCCCTCCCGCTGGAGTCCGCACGCGCGGTGGCGAAGGGCCGCCGGCCTCGTCTCCCCCATCCTCTTTCTCCGCCCAACGCGCACAGGTCCCCGCCGCCTGAGACCTGGGGGCCGCCGCTGTGCTCGCCGCCCCCGCTCCCTGGCTGCCGGGCAGGCGCCCTGCGTTCAGCGCAGCCCCGGGCGCAGCGGCCGGTGCCCAGGGCAGCCGTGTGGCACTCGGTGCGGGGGGCAGCTCTCCCCAGCTAGCGGCGGGGTGGGGTCCCTGAGCGCAGACGGGCGGGGGTGCTGGCGGAGGGGGCAGGGGCAGGGGCCCGGTCTGCGCGGTGGTCTCGCTGAAGCCGGGCCGTTGCAGGGGTTCCCATCAGCAGCCTCCGTGAGATCACGCTGCTCCTCCGCCTTCGCCACCCCAACATCGTGGAGCTGAAGGAGGTGGTGGTGGGGAACCACCTGGAGAGGTAAGCAGTCCGCGCCCTGGCCCCGCCGGGGGAGGAGGTGTGGGTGGCAGCCGTCTCGCTTTCTTTTCTTTTCTTTTTTTTTTTAATACGTGTATTTTCTTAAAGATTTTATTTTATTATTTTTAGAAAGAGGGGAAGGGAGAGAGGCAGAGAGAGACACATCCATATATGGTTGTGTTTCACATGTCTCCAGCCACAGACCTGGCTGGAGACCTGGTTTGCAACCTGGTTATGTGCCCTGGCTGGGGATTGAACCAGCGACCTTTGGGTTCGCAGGCTGGTGCCTTATCCATCGCCTTCTTTTCTAGCATCTTCCTGGTGATGGGCTACTGTGAGCAGGACCTCGCCAGCCTCCTGGAGAACATGCCCACGCCCTTCTCTGAGGCCCAGGTAGAGGCAGGGTTCTGGGGCCACCTTCACGCCCTTGTCCGAGGTGTGTGCGGACAGGGCCTGCCCTGAGCACCTGGCCCCCGCGCAGGTCAAGTGCATTGTGCTGCAAGTGCTTCGGGGCCTCCACTACCTGCACCGCAACTTCGTCATCCACAGGTAGGGGCTCCGGACGGGACGCTTGGTCCCAGGGAGCTGGGGTGACGTTGCCTCGGAGGGCCGGGCCTCAGGCTTTTGTGCTGCTTCTTAAGGAGGGGAAGCGTGTCGTCGCCTGGGGCCCATGGCAGCCGTAGCCTCCGGGTGGCAGAGGTGCTGGCTGCGCAGCCTCCCCTCTGGGGAGCTGGGGGTGCGAACACGGTCAAAGCCCGGGAACTGCCTCCTGGCCTCTGAGACCCCTGCTGCGGAGGCCCGGGCCTGGGAGCCGGGCTGGAGTGGGGTCTCCCGAGCCCAGAGCAGGGCCGTCCTGGTGCCCTGTGCCAGGGCAGTTTGTGCTGCTTTGGCTGGGGACCCAGGCCTGTGACCTGGCTCTGTGCTTCCTCCAGGAGGTGCCGAATGTGCTGGGCACCAAGCATGCTGGGGTTCCAGCTGCCACACGCCTGAGCTGCCTGCTCCCTATGTTTAAGAAGTCCCCTCAGGAAGAGATGGTGGGGCAGCAGCCTGAGTGTCAATGGGACCGTGATGAGCGAGCTGTCTTCGGAGCCGAGCTCCTGTGGACTCTGATGTTCCCTCTTTGTCATAGGGACCTGAAGGTTTCCAACTTGCTCATGACTGATAAAGGCTGCGTGAAGACAGGTGGGTGTGGGTGTTGGCTCTGAGGTGGGTCCCCATAGGTGCCACCTTGTGGGGCACATCTGTCCTAGGAGCACCCTGAAGGCTCAGCGCTGGTCCCTCGCTGGTGACACACTTTCCTCTGTCTCTCCGCCTCTGTCACAGCGGATTTCGGTCTGGCCCGAGCCTACGGCATCCCAGTGAAGCCGATGACGCCCAAGGTGGTCACTCTGTGGTGAGTCCCTGAGGAGCAGGCGCGGTGTCTGAGGCTGGGTGTGGGGCAGCCGGCCTGGCTCAGCTGTATCGGGAGGGGCATCGCTGCCCTGCCGGGTGAGTGGGGGGCACTGGCATCAGATGCCTCCTGCCATGTGCCACGTAGCCCCAGCCCAGGGCCCAGCTCTGTCTGCGGTGCCCCCAGCAGCCTGCAGCGACAGCAGTGTCCCTGCACTGATGCTTGTCTGGGTGGAGCTCCACAGGGAGGGACAGTCCTGGCGGCCTTCGCAGTCCTGCTGTCCAGGCCACCTCGGGCTCTCTGGGAGGCTGGTGGCCGGTGGGAGGGCCGCGCAAACCCACTGTGCCCTGTAGAGGCCCAGGAGCTGCCGGATGCGAAGTGGGCGCTTTTGTCGGCAGGTATCGAGCCCCTGAGCTGCTGCTGGGGTCCACCACGCAGACCACCAGCATCGACATGTGGTGAGAAGCGGGGTGGGTGGGGGAGTGTAGCCGTGTGGGAGCTGATGGACAGGGGGGTCTGGTGTCTGCCCCCAGCTCCTGGGGAGGTGGGACCCTAAAAGGAAGGGGGAGAGCACAGCACGCACGGGGCCCCAGCAGCAGGGGTCTCGGAACGCAGCCCCTGCCCTCCTGGTCACCCAGGGAAGCCTGCTGGGACCCAGGCGTGTGGCCAGCCCGCTGTGACATCAGCTCGGCCTCCTCTGACCCCGGCACATGCTCTCAGGGGGTCACACGGGAGGGACGCGGACAGGTGTGTGAGGGGGTCCTTGCTCTGCCCTACAGGGCCCTGGGCTGCGTCCTGGCCGAGCTGCTGGCCCACAAGCCCCTTCTCCCCGGCACTTCTGAGCTCCACCAGGTGGATCTGATCGTGCAGCTGCTGGGGACGCCCAGTGAGAACATCTGGCCGGTGAGTGCCCAGCCTCCGCCCCGCGGGCCAGCCAGGCCGCGCGCTCCAGCTCCTGTGTCCGCAGGGCTTCTCCCAGCTGCCGCTGGCCAGCCAGGCCGCGCGCTCCAGCTCCTGTGTCCGCAGGGCTTCTCCCAGCTGCCGCTGATCAGCCAGCACAGCCTGAGGAAGCAGCCGTACAACAACCTGAAGCACAGGTTCCCGTGGCTCTCGGAGGCCGGCCTGCGCCTGCTCAACCTGCTCTTCATGTACGACCCGAAGAAAAGGTGCTGACCCTGAGGGTGGCCGGGACGCCCTGGCCCTGAGCCCCTGAAGAGGGTCTGAGAACAGAGGCCACACTGTCACCCAGCTCCCCCACCTGACCCAACATGTGCCTGTGGCCCAGGTGCCCAGGGCTGGTGGTCTTGGCCCACTTGGGTCAGGGAGCCGTCCAGGTTCCTATCACCGTCTGGCCCCAGACCCTTCCTGCCCACCGACCTGACCCCTCTGTCTCTGGGAAATGGGCACCAGCGGCTGCAGTGGGGCAGGGGGTGTGGGGCCCGGGCCTCCGCAGGGCCCCAGGGCACCAATGTTGACGCCGCTGTGTCCGCAGGGCGACGGCTGGGGACTGCCTGGAGAGCTCCTACTTCAAGGAGAAGCCCCTTCGTGAGTCCCCCAGGCGTGGTCTGCAGAGCTTTTGGCTGGTGGCCTTTTTGTCCAAGGGGGTGTGGGGGCAGCCGCAGGGGCTTCTCCAGCCCCCAGCCCGTGATGCGTGTTGGGCGCCTGGCCCAGACCCAACCAGGAGGGGCATTGGCAGCTGGACGCTGGCCACAGGCACCACCTGCAGGTCACAGCACTGGGACAGAGGGGGCACGGGAGGGTCCCAGAGCCCACCCAGTGCTGACCGCCCTCTCCCTGCAGCCTGTGAGCCGGAGCTCATGCCCACCTTCCCGCACCATCGGAACAAGCGGGCCACCCCCGCCACGTCTGAGAGCCAGAG
This sequence comes from Noctilio leporinus, assembly GCA_004026585.1. NCBI lineage: Eukaryota > Metazoa > Chordata > Mammalia > Chiroptera > Noctilionidae > Noctilio > Noctilio leporinus. The sequence continues at coordinate 97,573 of PVIW01003352.1, forward strand.
CAAGCGCTGCAGGCCCTGAGCGCGGGAGGCCCCGCCTGCCAAGCCAACGGCCCCCGGGCCCGGTTAGAACTTTGGCCGGGCTTGCCAGCTGCTGCAGCTGGCCACATGGATTCCTGCTGCCTCCCCCCACTTCCCCAGATGACGGGGTGGTAGGGGTTGCCCCCTGAGGCTGTGTTGGCCTCACTGGGTCCTGCCTATGGCCACGCTCACGGGGCCCATCCCTGGGCGCGTTGTTGGCTTAGGATACGCAGCTTCTCAGGACTAGGACCTCCTTGGGTCACCAGGTCTGCCCGGGGCAGGACCCTTGGCTAGGGTCTGAACCCTACCGGAAAGCAGCATGGTTGGTGCTACAGGAACTTGGAAATAAAAACTCCTGACAGAGGCAGGTGGGTTCAGTGTCCTTTAATGTACTGAGGCTCCATCCTGGGGCCTGATAGGCTGGGAAGGAGTGGGGTGGGCATGGGGCAGGTGCAGGGTGAGGAGAGGTGGGAGGGCGCTGGCACCTGCCACAGGGCTGCAGTGGACAGACCGCCTTCCAGTCCTGTGAGCGAGGGACTCCCAGACCCAGGAAAGGGCCAGCACCCACCCACCTTGGCCTTGGAGCCCCGCCAAAGCTACCACCGGCCCTGGGTGGGCTCCATGGGAAGCCAGGTGTTGGTGCCTGGGACTCCCAGCTCCAGGCTGTGGGCACCCACCTGTTGCCACCTGTCCTCCAGGGCACTCGGCACCTCCTCTCCCAGCTGTGGGCCCAGCCACTCCACCCGTGGAACCAGCTTCCCTGGCAGCTGTGACCGGTGTGGCTCAGCCACGCACCTGGCAGTCCTTAGACTGGCCCACCAGAGCTCAGGCTTGGTGTCCCCTCCAGGTCCCCCTGGACCCTGGGAGGGAGGCAGCACGTCCCAGATCATAACCTGCACGGAGCAGGTCAGGAGCTACGGGCTGGCTGCTAGGCCCCTACGGTGTGTGTGTGGGGGGGCCCTTCATGGGGACAGATTCAGGTACCGTGACTGGGGCCAAGGGCCAGGCACATTCGGGGGTGGGTCTGGGTGCTGAGGACGAGGGGGGAAGAGGGTGAGGCAAGGACTGTCCCTGGAAGCGAGACCCCACCCACCTATGGGCCCGAGCTCACCACAGCCTCTTGCTGTGCCCGGGCCGCGGCGGCTCAGGCCTGGCAGGGACGGGAGCTGGGGAAGCACCACGGGGAGGCCCTGGGCAGCCCTTGAGCAGGAGCCTGGCGGGGGCTTAAGGCCGGGCTCTGGGGCTGTCGTAGAGCAGGGTGTCCACCTCCGCACGCTGCAGCCACAGGCGCTGCTGGGAGTCACCCCGCAGCGTGCACAGCTCGTGCCCCAGACGGCAGGCGGGCAGGGCGGCGCAGTGGGACGTGTGCAGCTGCCGGCAAGTGTGGCAGCAGAGGGTGGGCAGGACACCTGGGGCCAGGCAGCTGTGTGCTTGGTAGCCTGGGGACTCGGGGACGGGCCCATGCATGTGTTGGGGGCTGGCCCGCCCGGGACTCCCCGGGCCTTGGGGAACAACGAGGTCCCCAGGCTGACTCAGCAGCTCCTGACGCAGGGACAGGAAGGAGAAGTCTTCCGGCTCCAGCTCTTCCTCCGAGGCCCCGTACGGCGGACTGCTGGCTTGCTGTGACGCTGCGGCCTCCGCCAGGGGCTCCCAGGCCTCCCCACCAGCACCCCACAGTTTGGCACTCTGCTTCCAGAGCAGAGGCTGGTAGGCCTGCTCCGGGGAGGGTGAGCCTGGGCCTGGGGAGGGCCCCCCGTACAGGCTGGCCTCCTCCGAGCTGTCATCGTCCTGCAGGTCCCGGTACAGGTCCAGCTGGGCCCGGAACAAGGCCGGGGAGCCCCGGGGGGGCAGGGGCGGCGGCTCCTCCTCCCGGGCGAGCCGCTGCTGCAGCCATGCCACGCAGGAGGCCACGTCCACGCTGGCTCGCCGCGCCTGCAGCAGCTCCTCGGCCGGCAGCACGCTGGTGCCCAGCTGCTCCAGCACCTCGCCCAGGATCTCGCACTCCAGCCGCAGGGCGAAGCAGCCCAGGGCCACCTGCACCAGCTGGCAGGCCGGCGGCGGCGCGGCCACCGTGAGGCAGTGGTTGTCCCTGGGCACGTAGCCCATCTTCTGGAAGCTCTGGATGAGCAGGTCCTCCGACAGCACCCCCTTCAGCACGTGCACGTAGCCCCCCGAGAACGTCTGCAAGGGAGGGGCTGTTGTCAGCAGCCCAGCCCCCACACTGGGCTGTGGCCCCCTTCCTGGGCCACCGACCACCCTCCCTGCGGACGGCGGCGAGGCCCGTGGTCAGGGGGGGCCCGGCTGTGCCGACTCGGGCCTCCCCAGATCTCACCCACCCGCAGCCCCCGGCCCCCACAGCTGAAGGCACAAAACACTCCGGCTCAGCCGGCCCAAGTGAGGGGCCCACCCTACCCCGGGAATCTCACTGCCTTGGGGCTGCCAACAGTGGGAGCCCCTAGCAAGCCTGTCAGGATGGGACCCCGCGAGCACTGCTCCGCCCGCTCGCGGAGGCTGGGCCGTGCGCCCTGTGCCCGCTTCGCCCTCCCCCCACCCCAGGAGGACGTCAAACTGGACTATTTTTCCGCCCGTTTGGGAAACCGGTTTGGGGAGATGAGGGAACTCGCCCGAAGCCATGGAGACAGAGCCAGGCCCGCACAGGTCCGACCAGCACGGGGCCCAGGAGGGGCGCACGCCCCCGCGGGCTGGCTCGTGCGGCCCCCACGCCACTCCTTGCCCTCTGAGCAGCGGGGGGGAAAGCCCTGGCACCCCAGCAGCTGGTGTCCGCCGAGCAGTGGGCCTGGAGCTCACCTCCCCAGAGGCTGCGGTTACCACGGCAACCAGCAGAGGCGTGGCGCCCACATGCCCAGTGACATCATCACCTTCCGGCGCTTCTGCGTTGGCGCGGGGCCGCCCCCTCCGCAGCCCTGCACCTCGCCTACAGGGGTCACTTAGCCTCCAGACCTGGGCGGGCGGGGAAATAGGTTCCCGCCCAGTCTGGCCCCAGCCCTGCCTGCTCCGTCAGGGTCCGCCCTGCCGGCTTCTTCTCCACCAACGGAATCGGCCACAGGAGAATGGGTTCCAGGCCATGGAACCTCAAGGCCCCCCGAATGCCGGTCCGAGGGCTTTTATGGCCACGGTTCCATCGCTGCACGCTGGGTGGGGGGCAGCGGTGGGGCTTTAAGGGGCAGGATGCCCACCCAGCCCCCGTTCTCGGCGCCGGCAGTGCCCCGGGAGGCGGCCAGGCCCGAGACCGCGGGGCGAGGACCCCGACACGGCCGCCCGGCGCCCCACCTTGATGGTGGTGAACTCCTTCCTCCAGGGCAGCAGGTACAGGTGCACGGCCGCCAGCTCCAGCAGCTCGAAGGCGCGCGCCAGGCCGCGCAGCGCGGGCGCCAGGTCGGCGCGGCCCCACAGGCCGTCGGCGAGCAGCGCGGGCGCGTCGTCGCGCAGCGCCCCGTGCAGGTCGAAGTCCTCCACCAGGATCTGCCGCAGCACCGCGCGCAGCGACGGGTCCCCGCACACGCCCGCGCGGCCGCGCCGCAGCTCGCGCTCCAGGCTCAGGCGGTAGTCCTCCGACAGCGAGCTGCTGCCCATCCTGCGGGCGGGCGGGCGGCGCGTTGGGGCCCGCGGACACGCGCCGCCCTCCAGCTGCGCCCCCGCTCCCCCCCCACCCCCCGCCTCCAGGGCCTGCCCAGCCCCGGCGCCCCACTACCTGCCGGTCCCCGGGTCCCCACGCGCGCCGCTCAGCTCCGGCCTGGTGCCCAGCAGCTTCCGCCGCACCGGCTCCGCCCCCGGGCTCCCGGCGCTCGGGCGGGGCTGCAGCAGGCGCCGCCCTCCACCGGGCGGGCGTTCACGGGGGCGCGGCCTGTCCTTCCCGGGGGCGGGCTTGTGGTCCCCGAGAGCGCCTGCTCGTGCCGCCTGCTCTGGCCGCCCGTCCCTTCCGCCCCCACACACCCCCGGTGCCATTCGGGGGGATCCCCGTAGCCCGGCCCACCGAGGAGGCGGCACCGGCTCGCAAGGCCGCGCCCCACCACCTCCCGCCAGGACCTGGGGCGGCAGGTGCAGAGGAAGCTGCTGGGAACCGGGCCGGCGGAGCGGGAGGCAGGCGGGCGCGGTGAGGGTGCTGGCGGGCAGGGGCCCCCGGAGCCCACTGGCCTCAAACCCAGCTCGGTCACCGGGAGGCGAGGGCGGAAGGCACTGCGCGCCCGCAGCCCCGTTAGGTCCTGGGGCCCGGCAACAGCGGCCGGGAATGGCAGCGGCCGCCGTTTTGTAAGAGCGTTTCCCCGACGACCCGAGCACCGGCCCCGGGACAGGCCGCCCACCTCCGGGGCCGCCCCGGGGCCGGGCTTCCTCCTTGCCCGGCGCGCCGCCCTTCTGGGGGCCCAGCCACCTGCTCTCTCTCCCGGAGTCGCAGGTGCCGCTGCTCTGGGTGCCCCTGTAGGGTCGGTCGCCACCTGGAGCAAAAACTGACCCCTGAGGCCCTCGGGCTCAGTGCCGTGGGGTCCGTTCTGCCCAGGCCCGCAGAACATCCTGCCCGGGCTCCCTAGGGCTCTCGGGTCCTGCACAGGGGGCCTGGGGGCAGGGGAGACCGCAGTGGTCTCTGGAAGTTGGGCTCCTGCTGGGTGGCCAGCGAGGGGAGCGAGCCAGCCACCTGGAGTGAGAATCAGTGACCTTTATTTTTAGCCATGTCAGTGGCTGCTGGGGAGTCAGTCCAGGCATGGGCCGCAGGCAGGCGCTGACCCTGGATCGCATGGGCCCAGAAGACGACCTGCCAGGGCAGGAACCTGCCACGGGGTGTCCTACGCCCGCTGCCAAGAGTGAGGACGATGCTCCGAGACCCCGGACGCGGGGTGCCCTGGGTACGCCTGGGCCTCGGGGAGCGTGGAGTGGTCACGCCCAATAAACAAACAGTCCAGCTCCGAACCACCTGGGCCCCAGGCCCCCAGGGCTGCGCTGACAAGTTCTCTTCTGGACTCGGACGAGCCCGGGCTCCGGGGGCTGTCACAGGAGGAGCCCACGCCCTTGCTCTGCCCTGGCGCCCCTCAGGGGAGCGGGCAGCTCCGTCCCGTCTGGGCCACTCAGAGGCTGGGACAGGACGGAGGAGGGCGCGGCTGGTCGCCGGTTCAGTGTAGCCCCATCGGTCAGGTCGGGAGCAGCCTCGGGGGCGGGTGTCCGGTTAAGGTTGGGGAGAAGCAGCAGAGCCCCGTGCGGTGGGTCCTCTACTTGCCCAGGGCCCCCGGGGGCAGCAGCTCCACGTAGCTCAGGGCGCTCTGCAGCGATGTCAGGCAGTAGCCCCCCTCCCCTATCAGGTACCTGTGTGGAGGCAGCGCCCGTCACGGAGGGTATGTGAGGAGGCCCCAGCCTCTGCCCCGGGGGACAGGACCCGGACGCGGGTCCCACAGGGCTGTTGGGAGGCTGGGCTGGCGGGCAGCCCCTCCTCTGGTAGACACTGAGGGTCTGGTCCCCGCCCTCCCCACCCTCAGCCCAGGAGGTGCCGAGCGAGGGGCAGGAAGGGGTTGGCGGGGGCTGTGCAGGGGCCTCACCCCTCATGGATGAACTCCTCCAGGGCAGCGCACTCCGACACCAGCTGGGGGAGGCCGCTCCGCAGCACCACGAAGGACAGGATGGGCAGGAGGTCATCCGCTCCGCTGCCGGACGGAGGCCCGGCTGATGGGGGGTCCAGGGCCAGGGGACCCTCGGTCGCCCCATCCCAAAGCCCCAGCTCTGCCTCTGGGTGGTCCTGGGCTTGCTGTCTGCTCTCCGCACCAGCCACCCTCCCCACAGAGCACCTAGGAGCAGCCAGGCTGGCCCCCTAAAAGGCCCGTGGAGAAGGGGGAGGGGTGGGGGGAGCTGCTACCTCCTGAGCTTGCAGGAGCCTGGGGTGCAGGGTGCTGGGGGGCAGCCCAGGTCCCCGGCAGCCCGCGCTCCTGACCGCAGGTGCTGCTCAGCTCAGCTCAGCTCAGCTCAGGACGCTCTGTAAGAGGCGCCAAGTGAGCTGAGTGGGGAGTGAGGCTGTGGGGTCCCCAGGACCCACAACCAGGGGTCAGAGGGGAGCAGCGCAGGCCGCAGCTCAAACCCTCTCACACAGCAGCTCCTTCCTGCTCGTGGCCCCGCGCCCACATCCCTGCGCCTGACCAGCTGCAGGACAGACAGGTGCCCAGAGGAGGGGCGGGTGAGGGCTGTGGCCAAGCTAGGCGCCCTTTCAGTCCTGGGACTGCCACCACAGTGGTTCACTTGGAAGCCGGACGGCAAACTGGTGAAGGGCCTGTGGGCTGGGCTGGAGCCCCAGCGGACCTGCACCCGGGCCCTGGCCCTCCCCCTCCGCTGGGGCTCCTCCCTGTGGACCCACATTCAGCTCTGACTTCCACCTGCATGTCACCTGCAGGCTCCCGGGTGTGGGTAGGTGCCTGCCCACCAGGCTGCAGTGACAGGTGCCTTCAGGAGGACCTGGGCAGGGGCAGAGGCGCTGCGGGTGTGGTGGGAGCACCAAGGCAGGAGGCTGGGGCCCCAGGGCCCCGACTCTGGAGAAGGAAGGGCAGCGAGGACGCAGCGGGCGGCTTCCCCAGGTGTGCAACAGAAACCAGCCCCTGCTTCTGGCCTCAGCAACCCAGCATTTCATCAGATTAGCCAGCAGGTCCGTGGCCCCTCGGGAAGCCCTGACCCAGAGGAGCTGGACTGTGTCATCCTCGGGCTGGAGCCCTGGGTCCTCGTGCTCCCCCAGTGATGGATGAGTGGCTGGGGCCCAAAACTAGCCCTGGTGCCTGGGCAGAGCGGGCGTGACCTGTCTTCCCTGGCCTCTGAGAGCAGCCCCCCCTGTGCCCCTGCCCACCCAGGCTGTGCCCTCCCAGGACTCACATGGCAGCAGCGCTGGGCTGGGCTATGGCCTCGGGTGAAGGGTCCCGGGCCCGGTGGTAGCCCTCCGCGCACACGCAGATGGCCCGCAGGGTCCGCACTGCAGCGCAGAAGAGGCTTTGGGTGAGGGGTGGGGGCGCCCGTCCCAGGACGCTGTCAGCTGGGACAGCAACCAGCACCCACCCTGCCCCACAGCCCTGTGCATGTGGCCTGCACTCCCCTCAGGCCCCTTGGGACCCACGCATTCGACAGGAGGGCCTGCAGCTCCCGGACGAGGCACACAGGTCCCAGGCCTCCTCCCGACGCCACTCACCGATGCACTCCAGCTTCTTCTGGGGGCAGCTCTCCAGGACCAGCAGCCCCAGCTCCTGGGCTGCAGCCCAGTAGGGGTAGCTACCGGCTCCCAGCCTCTCCGGGTCCTGAGGGAGCAGCTTGCTGGGCACGCTGAGGGCGGCCGGGGGGCTGTTCCTGTACAGCTCCATGCTCCTGCTCAGGGCGGCCTCCCGGGCTCGGTACACACTCCTGGGGCCGAGAGAGGCCAGGCTCAGTGGCCCGAGAGGCCCTGCCTGGGGCACAGAGGCAGGCGGGGGCAGCTGGCCCTGTCCCAAGTCACAGGAGGGCAGAAGTGGCAACAGGCAAAGAGGAAGCAGCTGAGGATGTGCTCTGAGCAAAGCACCAGGAAGCAGTCGCCAGCGTGCCCCAGGCTGGGGCAGCGGAGTGACACCAGGGACACCTGGGGGACCTGGCGTGGGGCGCACCTGTAGAGGGCCAGCAGCAGGGGCCACAGTGGGGAGAAGAAGTGCTCCTCAATGCAGGCCAGGCAGCGGTCCTTGCAGATGGCCGTGTTCAGGCCTTCGAAAGCCAGGAGTGTCAGCGAGAGCAGCCTGTCTGCCAGGACAGAGTGGCACGTGGCACTGGGGCCAGCAGGTGGCCTCTGGACCCCCCATGAGCCCCTCCCCCTCGTCCCCCAGAACCAGCCTGGTGGCTGGGGCGAGTCAGCATCCTGGCTCCACCCCCTTCACACCAGCCTCCCCCGAGTCCATGCGGCCTGGGGTCAGGGCTGGGATCTGGCCCTTTGCTCACAGGGTCCCGCCAAGAGGCGGAGGAGGCGGGCCCGGGAGGGACAGCGCACTCACCGATGGCGTTGTGAATGTCCTTCACGGTGCCCCGCAGCTGCGCCAGCAGCGGCCCCTCCTTCCCCCCGGAGGTCTGAGACTCAGGCTGACCCCCGGGGCCCTGGCCCCACCTTTCAGAGGTGGCCAAGAACTGTTCCAGGTCCTCGAAGGAGCTGTCCTTGCCCACTTGGGGTGAGGGAGGACCCTGAGGGCTGCTGTCCACCCCTCTGTCGGGGAGCCCGGGCTGGAGTGGGGGTGTAGGGGGACTGGCGGGGGGGCTGGCGGGGGGCCGCAGGGCTGGGGTAGCCTCCAGGGGGGACAGCATGCAGTAGAGGCTCTGCGAGGGCCGGAGCCGCCGGCTTCCGGGCGCCAGCAGCCCGTCGGCGTCCAGGGGCAGGGAGCAGCCGCCGGGGGCGGAGGCGGCCGTAGGCCCCCTGCTCACGGCCGGGTACAGCGCGCGGTACACGGCGCACTGGAGCTTCTTCAGGAGCTTCGAGATGGGGTGGTCGGGAACGCTGCAAGCAGACGTGGAGGCTCCCGTGTGGGCACAGCTCCGGGGCCCCCTCGCTGGCCTCTGGCCTGGGGGTGGAGCAGGCCGCCGCTCCTCCCGTGCCCCCTCTCAGGGAGGCAGCTCCTGGGTTCCTGCCTCGTGGCGAATCCAGTCTGAGCCGCCCCTCCAAGAAAACACCAAGGCCAGGGAAGGGCCGTGGGGCACAGGGGCTGGGCCCTGGGCCGGCTGGGGGAGGGGGCCCCAGGTCTCCCCACTCTTCTCTTCCCTCCAGCTGCTAGAGGAAGGGCCTGAAGATCCTGGTACCTGAGCAGGTGGGACACTAGGCTTGTGACCAGTGACAGGTCCCCAGGGCTCCTCTTGAGCTTGGCCCTCCAGTGCTTCGGCCAGTCCTGCAAGACCGGAGGAGACCTTGCAGCGAGCCCAGCGGGACCCCACAACGGGATGCCCCTCCTCCCGGCCTCCCCCCACTACAGCTGCACCCCAAAGACCCGGCTGCACCGGGATACCCCCCCTGGGGTACAGAGAAGATCCAACGCAATCAGGCCCAAGGGGCCCCCACACCCTGGAAACACCACCTGAGCCTCTCCCCCACCCCTGCCCGCCTGCCAGCAGGTGCTGGACTCACGTGGTCCTGGTCGTACTCGAGGATGGCCGTGTACAGGGCCCGCTGCTCTCGCTCCTCTGGGGTCAGGGCGACCTGACTGCAGAACCTCCTGGGGAGGGGGATGTGGTGTCAGGCGGGGGGAACACGCACGTCTGCCCAGCTGCCCCGGGGCTGGGCCGTGGGACGCACCTGTTGGCGGCCTCCTGGAGCCGCAGCCTGCGCTCTTCCATCTTCCTCTGCAGCTGGGGCCCAGCTAAGGCCGCTTCTGAGGCTCCACACGCACACCCAGCCCAGGCCCCTCGGGAGGTGTGGTCCAGCCCACAGGCCAGAGGATGGGACCCACTTAGGGAAGGCAAGCCCTAGGCCACTGGAAGGATGGGGAAGGGCTGTGGGCACTGGGGGGTGGTCGGGAGGGTCTCTGCCAAGGCCCCAGGGTGTGAGAGGAAACCTCTCCCAAGGTGGAAGAATTCTGCTTCCACACCGGGCCCACCCACCCTGCCTGCCCCCTTCGCTCCCCACCCTATCCTCTTCTCTCTCAGAGCAAGGTCTCGTCCTGATCTGCCCTCTCTGGACCCCAAGGATGGACGGGCGGAAAGGATACAGTCTCCTCCCGGGCTCTAGCGATCACCAGGTTCTCCATCATCTGCCGCTGCAGGGACAGGGTCTAGGAGAGGAGGAGGAAATAAGTCCTGCTCCCTCCCCCACCCCCGGGCTCCCCGGGGACCGGCTCACCAGCGAGGTCTTCTGCAGCGCCTGGCTGGAATCCAAACGGGCCATCCGGGCCTCGTAGGTGGCCTTCAGCTTCTGATTCTGCAGGGAGGCCTCCTCCAGGGGCGTCAGCTCCCTGCGAATGGTGACAAGTTGCTGCCCAGGCCCCAGGAAGCCCAGTGACAGTCTGGTGACCTGAGGGCCCTTCCTAACCAGCCCTGAGACCAGAAGGTGAGGAAGCGGTGGCGGGTCAGACAGGAAGTGTGAAGGACCGAGGAGGTCCCTCTGGGCTGGTCACCGCCCGCAGAGATGTGAGTGTCCTCCTGCCAGGACCACTGGCTTTTCACGGGAAGCTGAACATGAGACCTTGGTGCAAATGTCATCTGCGTTTGGCACCAGCATGAAACTCTTTCAAGGCACCATGTGAGCCAAACAGACTAATTTCCAACCCACGAAAGGGAGCCCCTGTCTGATAACAGCAGCCAACGGCTACCCACCATCAGAACCCGGATCCACATCTTCCTGGGCTCACGGGTGGGAGAGGGAAAGTCTGTCCTGGGGTGCAGGTCCTGTGCCTGGCTCTGCGCCGGAGCCTCCTGGGCAGCCGTGGCCTGAGCCCCGGCGGCAATGCCACCATTTACCCTACTTGCGAGGCTGCACCCTAAGTTTTCTTCATCAGTTCTAGAATATTGCCATCATGTCTCCAAACAACACGCCTCTTCTGTTTTCTTCCTCTTCTTTCTCTGAAACCCTAGTAGCCTCGTTTAGACCTCCTCTCTCTCAAGTTTTCTTTTTCCCCCTTTCTGTGCGTCGTTCTGGATGCCCTTTGACTCTTTATCCAGTTTCTTTATCCTTTTTCAGCTTTGTTGACACTTATTTTTGCACACGTGCGGGTTTCTACTAGAGGACATACAGTTGGCCACTGAACAACATAGGTTTGAACTGCGTGCTGACTTCATTCTAAAATACTTAAAATCTGTGCCTACAAGCAAATGGTGCACCGTTCAAACCCATGATGTTTAAGGGTCAATTGTATTTTCAACCTGCTGTTGAGAATCCCGTGTTCTGAGGCAAACTGAAGTCTGTTCACATTTCCAACTGGGTGGGCGTCTGTGCCCACCCAGCTGCTCCTGTGTCAGCTGTAATTTGTTACTGTTACTGCTTAGCTTTTCATAATAATTTCAGTATTATCCTTTTCATTTCGTTTCTACTTGGTTCTTTATTTGCCAGGTCAGATCTTTTAGTTTCTTGTTCCCTGCAGGTATTTCCCCGCTGTTGTAGGTATTTAGGTATTTTCACACTTGCCTTTTTGTTTCCCTAACACAGACAGCATGATTGTTTTATAAGCTATGTCTTATTACTCTATTTGAAGATTTTGTAGGTCTATTTCTGCTGTCATTCCTTTAGTTTCTTATTTCTTTTTCTGCTTGGTTACCTTGGATTGCATGCCACTTACTATTTTTTTAAAGACTATTTATTTTTAGATAAAGGAGAAGGGAGGGAGAAAAGGGGAGAGAAGCCTCAATGTGTGGTTGCCTCTCATGCACATCCATAGCCAGGGACCCGGCCCACAACCCAGGCAAGTGCCATGACTGGGAATCGAACTGGTGACATCTGGGATCCCAGGCCAGGGCTCAATCCACTGAGCCACACCAGCCAGGGCTGCCACTTACTTTAGGAAAGTTGAAGGTGCTTTTCTCTAAAGAAAATCTGCATTGTGCCCACTGGGCACAAAAGTATTTCTCCTCTGGGACCCTTTTCACCACACTCACCTTAGTTAGCTCCCTCGGCCCGGCCTCCCCACCCGGACTCAGCCCACCATCCCCTCCGCCCATCTTACTTCTTCGAGCTTTGCGGCTCCACCACCTGAAGCCTCTGGAAGATTTCCGGAGGCAGAAATGGGAGCAGCTTCCCCCCTTCGTCTGAGCACACCCGGCGGTGTCGGCTGGCAGGCGAGGGGACAGGAGCAGCTGGGGACAGGGCTGGCGTCAGGCACGCTTTCCCTGCAAGGCACGCAAGTCAGCACAGGGCCCGCATGCCGGAGAGGAGACAGGTGTGGGGAAAAGGCCCAGGAAAACCCGCTGCTGAGACCCACCCAGCTTAGCAGCTGTCAGCTGGGCCCTCTCCAGGCACTGGCCTGCCAGCTTCAGCATCCTCACGGTCTCCAGCGGCACGGCAGCCCCGGCTTCTAGGGAGACAGGGACAAGGGACTGGTGCTGCCACCTCACCCATCAGGTTCTTGCTGAGATCAAAACCAGGGCCAGTTTGATGTCTCCTAGCCTCTGACTCCTGGGCCAGCCCAGCCACCCCTCACCTCCGACCGTCTGCCCGGGTTCTGCACTTGGCCAGCCCAGCAGCTGACCAGCTGTCCAATGGCTGCACCGTCAGAGCCCTCTACCTAAAGGGCCTTTTCCTTTTTTAAATTTTTACTTTTTGAAATTTAATCTTTAGTATATGTTTTTCCATTACCACTCAGTCCCCTGATACCCTCCTCTCCCCACAAAGGGGCCTTTTCTTCTGAGAACATCACTTGCACCTACCGCCCCGCCAGGTGGCCACCAGTCATTGGCTGTTTCACAGAAAGTCTTGCCACTCATCTCGGCCTCTGGCCGTGTTCAAACCACCCTGGTGCCTCCCCAGGGCTTCCACTCTGAACCCCAGCTCTGGAGACCGCTCCTATCAGTGGACAACCACCCCGAAACCCCCAGGTATGGCCAGCCAGGGCCTGATCACCCCTGCTCCCTTCTCGGCCCCTCATCACACTCCCTGACACGCCCTCACCCCTATGTCTGCTCCATTCCCAGTGCTTCCCAGCCCCAACCCCGAGAGTCTCTCTCCTCCAGGACACAGCCCTCCCGCCAAGGGCTGCTGCCACCACGCGCTTCCCAGTCCTCAATCCTGGCGTGCCCAGAGCTCCGTGGGGTACACCGGTGACTCACTCGCGCCTCTCCCTGCCCTCTGCGCCTTCGTGCACTGGACTGCGGGACACTTGAGGCAAGATGTGCTCATGGTGCAGCTCTGTGCTCCCCCACAAATCTGCTCCTGTTCCCACCTCCTCTCCAGTTCCCCCCAACAGCTCACCATCCTCCCCTCCACCAAGCCTGGTGAGGTGCAGCTTCAAAGAACATCCCCGAGCCCACCTACCTGCAGGAGGCCTCCCCACTGCGGTCCTCACCGTACTCCCTGTGGCCTCTCCTGGTGAAGCCTCCATGAGCGAACCCTCACACAAGAAGGGCCCCAGCCCCGCCGCAGCTCTGCCTGTCCCCAGTGCACCTCCCGCTCTCCAGCCTGCCTGCCTTCCTCGCACCCAGCACTCACTTCAGCTCAGGGCTGTTGTCACCCCTCTGCTGGGAATGCGGCCCCCAGCCTGTGCTCAACTCACTCTCTCCCCGCTATGTCCCACCCCGAATCTCCCAGCAAGGCGCCCATCCCACCCTGATAGCTCATGGCTACTGAGTGCCCATCCATTCACTGTCCACTAACCACCAAGTGGGTAGGACAGGACACCCCCAGACCTGAAATCCACCCGGGGCTAAAGTGTCCAAAATTTGCCCAGCCTAAGAGCAGCAGTGAGGCTGAGAGCTGTACCTTTGGTGGTTTCCATTTCCTCCAGCAGCACCTGGGAGATGTAGTGGATGCTCCTCAGGTATTCCGCGTAGGCCTCCTGTGGGGAGAGGCGGCAGGGGTCAGGCAAGAGAGGCAACGGTGCCGCCCCTTCTTCCCCTGGCCTGTGGGAGACAGGAGCGGCGGCAACTGACTGCTAACGTCTGACATGCACAGAGCTGAGCAGCTGGTCTTCCCTCTTCTCCAGGCTGGGAGGAAAGGATGCCCGGCCGGGTGCCTCCACCTCCGGGTGCCTTTCTCTCCGGCTCGGGAAGGAGCTGGGAGTCTGTCTCAGCTTTGAGTGCTGCCGGGGGGTCTTCTCTCTGCAGCAAGTTTCCTTCCCTGCCCTTCATCCAGCGGCTCTCAACTGATTTTTAAAAAATCTTTTAAAAAGATTTTATTATTTTTAGAGAGAGGACAAGGGAGGGAGGCAGAGAGGGAGAGAAACATCCATGTTTGGTTGCCTTTCACCTGCCTCTCAACCGATTTTCCCGGGAGGTCCATCAGGGACGGTGTTGAAAATCTTAGTCTTCCCCTGGCTTGGGCACTGCGGAATCCCTTCCGGGAACCCCACTACCTGGGCATGCGGGCGCCTAGCGCTAGAATGGTGGCCAGCTTCACGGTTCGCCCGGTTCGCCCGGTTCGCCCGGTTCGCCCCAGGCTCCCCGCACCCAGCGCGCCGGATTCCTCGTTTGCTGCATCCTGGTTCCTTCTCGCCCCGGCGTCCGGGTCCACACCTCGGACAAGAGAGGGCGTCCAGGTCGGACATCCGACCCGCGGGGGCACCTGCCTCCCTGGAAAGCCCGCTCGGGGCTCGGGCTCGGGGCCGGCAGGAGGCGGAGGGGCCGGAGGGGTCGCGGGCTCCCCGCCTGCTCGTCCCGCAGCCCCACGCGGCTCAGCCCGCTTCTGCCCCGGGTCGCCGCCGTCCGGCCTCGCAGGGACGGGGCGCCGCCTCCCCACCGGCGCTGCGGCTGGGCAGCGCGGGCGCGGTTAACCCGGCCGGAGCGGCCCGAGCGACTCGGTGAAACCCACGGGCTCAGCCCGAACACCCGCCCCGAGCTGCCTGCGGCTCCGGTGCGAGACGCCGGCCGGGCGCCCCGCGCCCCCTCGGCCACCGGCCGCTGCCCGGCCACCCCCGGGGCGCCGCGGGCCGGAGCTGTCCAAGGTCGGCCGCCTCCCCGCCCGCCGCGGCCGCGGCCCCGCCGGCGCCCCCCGCACGGCCCCGCCCTCGCCCACGCCCACCGGCCGCCTCGCGCGGGGCCGCCGCGTCCTACCCGGGGCCGGTCGCCGGCGTCCAGCTCGATGGCCGCGTTGGCCAGCTTCATGGCGCACTGCAGCGGCCTCGCCGCCCCGTCCCCGGCCGCAGCGGCCATGGCGCCGGGCGGGGGAGGCGGTGCTGCGGCCGCGGCGGGCGGGCGGCCCGAGGCCGGAACCCAGGGCGGCGGGGAGCGGGCGCCGCCGGAACTCGGGACCCGCGCGGCGCACTTCCGGCCGCCGGGCTCCTGCCGAGCGCTGGGCGCCCCGCGCGCGGAGACCGACCCCGGGCCTGTGCGCGCAGCTGCCGCGGCGTCCGGGTCGCGCCACCGGCCCCGCGCTTCCCGGCCCCGCCCGCCCGCGCTCCTGCGGGCGCCGAGCGGCCGAGCGGCGGAGGCGGGGCCCGCGGGCCCCGGGAGTCGAGCGGCCGAGAGTCCCGCGCAGAGCGTTCCCGGCGGGTCGGGACCCCGCGGCCGAGCCGCCCGCCCGGGGAGTCGAGGGTCGGCGGCCGCCGAGCCGGGCGGAGCGGAGGCGACCGGGGCCGGGCGCTGCGGCCGCCGCCATGAAACGGGACCGGCTCGGCCGCTTCCTGTCGCCTGGGGCCGCGGGGCCGCGCGGGGGCTCCGGCGGCGGCCGGGCCCGGGGCCGCCCCGCCCGCAGCGGGCCGGGCGTGGACGAGGCGGCGGCCTTGGTGGCTTCGCGGCTGGGTTGGGGGCCGGCGCGGGCCTGCGAGGACGGCGCCGACGAGGCAGGTGGGTCCCCCGCGCCCTCGGGCTGCTGGCCGACGGGCGCGCCCGCGGGGACGTTTCGCAAGACGCTGACCCTGCGGCCGGGCGGCTCCCCGACAGGGGCCCCGGCGGGTCGGGCGCGGTTGCGGGAGCCGGGGCCCCGCTGGCAGCTGGCCTGGCCGGGGCCCCCGGAACCAGCGCCGTCGCGGCCTGACAGCCCGTCAGCGCGCTGCTGGGCTGGGCTGTCACTTTGCTGAGGACTTTCACGTCTGGGCTTTTCTCGCCACGTCCTTGTCGGGTTCGGCGCGGTGCTGGGCTTGTGGGTGCAGGTCGTCTCTGTAAGGCCTTCTGGACCAGGTCGCATGTGCACCTGGAGTCCCAGCCATGCCTTCGACCTGGACAGGGGCTTGTGTTTAGGGGACGTGTCTGGGGAGACCCCGTGGACGGTTCTCCACCCTGGGAGCTGGGCGCACGGCTCCTGTCCCAGGAGCGTGTGTCCTGGTTTCCTGCGAAGCCGGCAGCCTCCGGGGCTGACCTGGCCTCTCCTCCTTGCCCAGGAGCAGGCCGGGCTCTGGCCATGGGGCACTGTCGCCTCTGCCACGGGAAGTTCTCCGCACGCAGCCTCCGCAGCATCTCCGGCCGGGCACCTGGGCAGAGCTCCGAGAGGCCGCCCCCAGGGGAGCGTGTTTTCGTCAGGGACTTCCAGCACCTGCTGGGGGTGGCCGTCCACCAGGACCCAGCCCTGTCTCAGTTTGTCTGCAAGAACTGCCACACCCAGTTCTACCAGTGCCACGGCCTCCTCAGGTCCTTCCTGCAGAGAGTCAACGTGTCCCCACGGAGCCCTCGGAAGCCCTGCACACAGTAGGCGCTCCCTCCTACGTTTATTGGGGGGTGTTTGGGCTAAGTCCTTGTGCGTGGTGCTGTTATTGGCACAGAGAGTGCCTGGTGGGAACCCGGACAGCGGGGCGGCTGTGCTGTGGGCGCAGCAGATGTGGAAAGGCCCAGGGCAGCTGGTGCGGTCAGCAAGGGACACTGGTTCTAAGCAGACGGAGGCAGCAGGGGAGGACGGGCAGCACCTGTGGGAGAGGGCAGTGCAGGGAGCGAGCCTGCCCCCTGCTTGCTGCGGGGCCACTCATGGCCATGCTGATCCTTTGCAGGGCGGGTGCCCAGCCCCCAACAGAGACGGAGGAAGGAGCGAGTTTGGGTGAGTGGCCCCAGGGTGGTGTGTGAAGGGTGGGTGGGCTTGCTGTGGGCTGGGTGCTGAGCAGCCACGGGGCCCCCATCTCTGTCTTTCCTCAGCAGACCTGATCACTTCGAGCCCTGAAGGCCTGCGCAGCCTGGTGGGGTGGGTGCACGGACACGCGGCCAGCTGTGGGGCCCTGCCCAGCCTGCAGAGGACGCTGTCCTCCGAGTACTGCAGTGTCATCCAGGCCGTGTGGGGCTGTGACCAAGGCCACGGCTACACCATGGACGCCGACTCCAGCTGCGGGGCTCTCTTGCTGGACAGCGCGTTGGCAGTCAAGTGGATGTGCGACAAGGAGGCGGCCCCACAGCTCACCCAGCATCGGAGACCCAGCCCCACCAGGGCTGCCCCTCCGAGCTCCCAGGGCAGAGCAAGCACAGCCTGTGCTGAGACGGAGGTGCTGCCTGACTCGCGTGTGGCCCAGCCCCCGTCAGACGGCAACCCTTTGGGGCCGGGGCCGGGCCCCCTGCCTCCCTCAAGCCTCCTTCCAAGTGGGGCACCAGGTAGGCCCCCTGGGCTGTTAGGCCAGGTTCCTCCTCCTGAGCCAGCAGGGCCTTCAGGCGGTGGAGTCAGCACTGTCATGGGCAGCAGTGGCTGTGTCGTGTGGGCATCTGACGGCGGGGAGGGGTGAGAACCCTGTGGCAGCAGGGCTGCAGGGGACTCCCTGCTGCCCCTCTCGCTCAGCCTGCTTAGCCAGGGGACGGGGCAGGGAACAGGGCCCCTGTGGTGGGGGGTGTGGGGGGTAGGCAACTGATGCCTCTAAGGCTGTCCAGGGTCATTTCCTGGGCCTCAGCAAGAGCCCTGGTGACATTCAGTGACCCGTGTGGACGGCTCCTCTGCTGGTGAGGGAAATGCAGGCCCCGTTTGGGGCCCAGTTCCACAGCACTGGGTGTGAGTCAGCTGTGCAAGGATGTCACGTTAGGAGAACCAGGCTGGCCTCCCTCCCGCCTGCTGTCCACTGTCGCACGTGCACCTGTGTGCGTGTGGGGGCCCGGCCGCTCCTGAGGGAGCCCCCTGTGGCGCTTCCAGGAAATAAATGCGGATGGTCAGAGGCTGGGGGGGAGCAGGGCCGGGTTGGAGAGTGGAAACCGCACGCGGTGTTGTGGTGGCTGTGACGTGTGACGTGACAACAGTCACGAGGACGTGCCTTGTCCCACCCTGAAACAGCCGAGCCTCTGGGGAGGGGCTGGCAGCTGAAGCTGACGGTCCGCCGGGTCTCTGGTGTTCGGCACGGCCGGAGCCTGTGCTGGGCACACGGCAGGCTCAGGGGCTCTGCTGGGAGGGGCCTTGCTGGGCTGGAGTTTGGAGGACCCTGGGCTCCCCAGCAGGTCAGACAAGCCACACCTGCTCACTAGGAGCCCTGACTGCACGCTGCTGGTAACAGCCCTGTTCTTTGTTCCTCAGGGCAGTTGGGTGAGAAGCAGCTCCCTTCTTCAGCCTCGGATGATCGGGTAAAAGACGAGTTCAGTGACCTTTCTGAGGGGTGAGAGAAGAGTGGGTTTAAACAGCCTAAAATTTCTCTTTGGAAAACCAAATTCCACCATCCTGGGGGCTCGCTGCCCGTGTCCTGGCTGGGGGTGTTTTCAGGCTTCTTGGTCCTGATTGGGGGCTTCCTGGGTCCAAGAGGGTACCCCTGCCCTGTGCAGCTATCAGGGAGCAGGACCCAGGCGGTGGAGCTCCTGGGACAGCTCTGCGTGTGTCCCCTGCTGCTGCTGCAAATCTCCCCCTTCAAGGCCTTAATTCTGTGCTGACCCCACATGTTCCCAGAGCAGAGGAAGCCAGTGTCATGATATAAGTGTGACCTGGGGCTGTCTGCCTCTGGGCCACCCCCTGCCACTTAGTCAGGAACCACTTACCCTTTTACCCTCCCCCACTGGTGGTATGAAGATGCCCCCTTGTCCATAGACTAGAACAGCTTTTAGTGCCACCCCAGTGGGGTGCCATTGACCGAGGTACCAGAAGCACCTGTGTGTGTACTGGAAACACCCTGGCCCCAGGAGTGGTCACGGGCTGACTTAGAGGCCACCAGGCGGCCTTCAGCCTTTCTGACGGGTAGTGGCCCCGGGAAGGCTGTGCCTACTGCCTGACTCGGAGTGAATAACGGCTCATGCTTCAGGGTGAAGGTCATAGAAGAACAGAGCTTTTTCTGGCCTTTGTGACCTTTGAACTGGCTGATAGCCGACTGTCAGCTCGACAGGTGCTCAGTGATAGGGTGACGCAATGTTCTGAGCACCCACGTTCTCTGACGCCCACCACCTGTGAGGGGCTTCACACCCGCAGTGGGGGTCCCGTGGAGAGGCCCCCGAGTGAGGAGAGTGTGGCTTACAGGGGATTGTCCCCTTGTTGAGCCTCGGTGACCCTGGCCTGTTCTCTCCATGAGGAGATGGGTCAGAGATTTGGGAATTTCAGGTTTCTCAAGACCCTTTCAGGGGAACAAGAACGGAATATGGGGATCCGCATGGCGTCTTTAGACAGGAAGTCGCATCGGATCTGTCCTCTATCCTAGGGTTTTGCTAAAGGCTCTCTCTTCTGTCGCAGGGACTTCCTGAGTGAAGATGACAATGACAAGAAGCAGCACACCCAGTCCTCAGACGAGTCCTTCGAGCCTTACCCAGAAAAGAAGTAAGGGGGACACACGGCACCGGTGCCCGGGGGTGGAGGGTGGTGTCCAGCGGGTGACCCGGACGCCACGTCTGCGCTCCGTCAGCACATGGTCCCTGTGGCGGCCGCCACGCCCGGGTAGTGTGGCTCCTGAGGGAGCAGAGGCCTTTCCAGTGCAGCTCTGGGACCTGGCCTCAGGTCACTGGTGAGGCAGCCAGCAGCCATGTGAGGGTGGCAGAAGGCCGTGGGGAGGACCCTGCCATTTCTGGAGCAGCCCACCCTCCCTGTGCCAGTCCTGCTCACAGCCATACCCGGTGGTGATGCTGTGGCCTGGGCACCCTGCCCGGCAGGGTTCTCAGTTGTGCCTCTAGCACCCTTTTCTATGCCACTTTATTTACTTATTTATTTATTTAAGATTTTATTCATTTTCCTGGCTGGTGTGGCTCAGCGGATTGAGCGCTGGCCTGCAAACCCAAGTGTTACTGGCTCGATTCCCAGCCAGGGCACATAACCAGGTCCCCAGCCAGGACTCCAGCTGGAGGCAGGTGAAAGGCAACCACACATGGATGTCTCTCTCCCTTTCTTCCTCCCTCCCTCCCTTCCTCTCTCTTTAAAAATAATAAAATCTTTACAACAAATAAAAAAGATTTTACTCGTTTTTATATTCAGAGAGAGGGCAAGGGAGGGAGAGAATCGTCCATCAGTTGCCTCTCCCGCGACCCCAGCTGGGACCTGGCCCGCAACCCAGGCCTGTGCCCTGAGCAGGAATCAGCCCGTGACCTTTCAGTTCACAGGCCACACTCAGTCCACTGAGCCCCACCAGCCAGGGCTCTGTGCCTGTTTCCTGTGGAGTTGCTTCTATGAACTTGTCTTGACCTTCCCTTTCCAGGGACTTGAGTTGTCTCCAGTGAAAAGGTGGGGTCTTGTCAGGCAGGAAAGGTTTCTGTTTGTGTCACTTCCCTCCCACGCTGTGCCCGGGGTTCCCCCAAATCCTGCAGTTCTTGCTGCTGACGTGGACTTTGCCCTTCAGAGTTTCACAACTCAGAAAAGAGACCCACACCCTCGGCCAGAAAGAGCAGACTGAGAAGCAATCACGACTTCCGTTCCTTTAAGTTCCAACATGGTGACAGGGAAACCGGAAGACAGGTGGCTCTGGGGAGAGATCTGGGCCCTCCATCCCCACCCCGGTACATCCCCTCCCTGCAGGGACACCCTCGCCGTGAAACTCATGGGCTCTTTGAGGCCACCTGCTCTCGACAGACATCGACCTAGGGTAGGAGGGACATGGCAGGTCGCTGGTCCAGGACACACAGCCCCGTTGCAGAGAACAGTGGTTACAGAGACAAGGGCAAGGGACACCCTAGTCTCAGGAGGGTTCTTTTCACATGCAGGGCTCTGAGGAGGAGGACAGGTGCTTGTAACCCTTTTTAAACTGGTGAAATGCACATCACAAAGTGGACCGTGTCCAAGGGTGCAGTTCAGTGGCATTAGGCACATTTGCTATGTTGTGCAACCCTTGCCACTGTTTGCAAACTTGTCATCGTCCAGAACAGAAACTGTGCCCAGGAAGTCACGAGTCCCTGTCCACCCCCAGACCCTGAAGGCTTCCCATCTGGGCACCCATCCTAGGGACTTCGTACAAGTAGAATTGTATGTTTTCCCTCTGTGACTGGCTTCCTTCCTGTAGCAGGATAGTTTTGAGGTTTACCATGTTGTAGCCCATGTGTCTGCTTGATTCCTTCGTGTGGCTGAATAATGCTCTTAATCCCAGAGACTTGCCAACGGTGTGTCACGGGCATGTTGAAAATGTGCAATTCCTGACTCTTCGATCAGGTCCACTGACCTCTTTCCCTTACAGTGTCAAGTAAGAAAGAGCAGGAGGGCAGACAGGGGAGAGCAATGGGGGAAAATTGGGAGAACTCATCAAACAATAATAAAAGAAAATCAAACATTCCAAAAATGACAGCAAACACAACCATAGCTGTCTGTGTTCACGAGTCAGTTGCATCTGTTTTGCTTTGCTGCAGAACCGCCAGCTCTTGGGTGCCACGGGCGGGGAAGGTTGAAGCTGGCTGCTCCACTGCGTGGCTCGGCCATGTTCGCTCACCCGCCCGCTGCTGTTGTGGGTTGTTTCTACCTTTTTGTCACTGAGCATCGCGCTCGGACACTGGTACACGGTGTCCCAGCCCCTGTTGTGAACTCTGAGGGCACGCCCAGCAGGGGAGCCGCGGGGCCACGTGTTGACTCCACGTTTACCCCGAGGAACTGCCAGTTTCCCCCAGCAGCTGTGCCTTTTCCGTTCCCACCAACACGCAGAGTTCCCCCCTTGGAACGCTGCTACTTCCCTTTCCCCAAAGCCGTGCTGGTGGGTGTGCGTCTCTCTCATGGTCGTGACGCATCTGCACACGTGCCGTCTCTCCTGTGGAGACGCTTCTACTCAAGTCCTTTGCCCATGTTTTTATTGGGTGGTTTGTCTTTTTGGCTGTTGGGTTGCAGGGTAATTTCTCGGTGGGTTATCTCTTCCACTCTGAGTGGTGTCATTTGGTGCACAAGATTTTTAATTTTGAAGTCCATTTCACCCACTTTTTACTTTCATTGCCTGTGCTTCAGTGTCAGAGCTAAGAAAGCTTGCCAGCTCCCATGGGATCATGAAGATGTACCTCGCGTTTTCTTCCGAGAGCCTTGTAGTTCTAGCTCTTGTATTCGGGCCTTGGGGCCAGTGAATGGTTGCATGTGGTTGCACTGGAGACGCAGCTTTATTCTGCGTGGGGATGGTTTCCCGGCACCTGTGGCGGAGTGACTGTCCCTTCCCGAATGGATGGCCTAGGCCCCTCTGCCTGAAATCAGCTGATTGCACTGGGAAGGTTAATTTCTAGTCTCTGTTCTGTTCAGTCGATCCGCATGTTTGTCTGTTGCTGCCACTGTGCTGTCTTGATTATGTAGTAAAACGTGGAATCGGGCAGCAAGTCCTCCAGCATTGTTTTTCAGAACTGGTTGGCTATTCAGCGTCCCTCGAAATTCAATGTGAAATTTAGGGTGGTTTTTGCTTTTATTTTTTCCTTCTATTTTTGCAAAAAAAACACCGTTGGGATTTTGGTAGGGATTGCGCCTGGAGGTTGCTTTCTTTGGAGAAGCAGTGTCATCTCTACAAGATCAGCCCTCCGATCCTTGAACACAGGATGTCTTTCCATTTGTTTAGGTCTTTAATCAGTGCTTTGCAGTTTCGAGTGTATAGGTCTTTCATGTCCTTGGTTAAGTTTATTCCAAGGCAATTTATTCTTTTTGATATGGTTGCAAATGAATTTCCTTAATTTCCTTCCTGAGTAGTTCATTGTTAGCATATAGAAATGGGACCAGCATTTGCTGGTTTGTACCTGTCAACTTGGCTGAATATATTTGCCTGTGAATTCCGTAGGGTGTTTTACTATAACATCACTTCATCTGTGAATAGAGATAATTCCCCTTCTTTTGTAACGTAGATGGCTTATTTTTACCCCTGATCCCAGAGGGGAGCGTTCGGTCTCTAGCCACGGAGGGTGGTGCCCCGGAGGCTCCTTTCTGTTTCTGACCGAGTTCCTCAAACGTCTGAGTCCAAAAAGGAAAGCCAGTGTTCGTGTCTCCCCAAACCTTGACAAGTTCCAGGAGGAAGTTGCTGCATCTGGGCTGGGCCCCAGCAGCGGGGCTGAGGAGGTGGGGCGGCAGCTGGGGAGCACCTCACTCTCCTCAGCCCCAGCACTTCCCCTGCAAGGCCCAGAGTCCATAGCCATCGGTTCTGATCTTTTCCTAGTTTCACCCATGGTGGTTGTGGCAGAGACTGATTCCTAAAGCTTTCCTCCTCCAGTCTCCATGGCGTCTCCAAAGTGTTTTTTCAGTTGATTTTGAGGTAGAAGCGTCAGTTTGTTCCACTAATGATGCATCACTGATCATTTCTTGTAGGTGCCCTGACTGGGGATTGAACGCTCACCCTTGGTGTAGCGTCAGCGTGATGCTCTAACCCAGTGTTTGGTTTCAGCGTTGAGCAGAACCCACTCCCCTCCGCAGTTGCTGTGGTCACCATCTTTCCTGGGCTCGGCCCTCCCACGGTGGCAGTATTGGCCTCGGCCTCCCAAGTTGTTGTGGCCAGGGAGCGGGGTGCGGTTCAGGGCACTTCCAGGTCCCCAGTCAGCAGATGCGCCCCACCTCACATGGGAGGAGAGAGTGGAAGAAAGCGCGAAGACTGGATGGAGGTCAGACCCATCAGCGCATCTGGTTTATTTCTTCCCCAGGGTCTCTGGTAAGAAGAATGGAAGCAAAGACACCAAGAAGCCTGAAGAACCAAAAATCCGAAAGAAGCCTGGACCGAAGCCGGGCTGGAAGAGCAAGCTGCGCTGTGAGAGGTGAGGCCGGTGTGGGCGGCGCTGCGGGCGCGGCCGGCAGCAGCTGCAGGGTGCTGTCTCTTGCAGGGAGGAGCTGCCCACCATCTACAAGTGCCCGTACCAGGGCTGCACCGCCGTGTACCGAGGGGCTGACGGCAGGAAGGTGAGGTGGCACTGTGAGTCAGGGTGGGAGCCTGGGGGAGCCCGCAGGGCAGACCCACTCACGGGCACCTGCAAGCCTGGGGAAGCGGGGGCACAAGCAGCCCCACCACGGCTGCGCTCTGGGGGAACAACGCGCCAGCCTTTACCGTTGGGAAAAGCTCCCGTCTGGGGTGAGGACCGGTTGGGACTATTCCTTCCAGGGTGCTGGGCAGCGTCTTGGGGAGGGGCACGTGCTGCTTGAGGGGCAGGCTGTCCTCACGGTGAGCCCAGTGCTCAGGGCTGTGCTGTCCCGCAGAAGCACATTAAGGAGCACCACGAGGAGGTCCGAGAGAGGCCGTGCCCCCACCCCGGCTGCAACAAGGTGTTCATGATCGACCGTTACCTGCAGCGGCATGTGAAGCTCATCCACACAGGTATGAGCCCAGCTCCCCTCGTGGGCGCAGCCCCAAGGGTCTACATGCCCCAGTGGCCAGTTGTTGGCAGGTTGGCCCAGTGGTCAGAGTGTGGAATGAGCAGCAAGGAAATTCTAGGGCCTTTCTCTGCGTTTATTGTGGTGGGTTTACAAAACATCTATTTTTAAATAACGTTCTTTTGGGATGATTAGAGGAAGCCACGTGCATCGTAGAAAGGGTGAGAATGACAGCACGGGGAAGGCGGTGAGTGCCCCTCACACATGGTCAGTACTCGGGGCCATTTCTGCTGTCACACTGGGGGCTCGTACGAGTCACCAGTTCCATGACCTCCCCCTATGTTTACTGGTGTCACCATACGGCCCCAAGTCAGGAAGCACGGGACCTGCACCCCCAATTGCCTCATGGCTGCTTCTGCCCAGAAGGCAGCTCCTCCTTCAAAGACAGATTCTCACACAAAAGTCGCACGGGAGCGAGTGTCTGCACTCAGGTTACCCCGTTGCTGGTTCTGCAGGGACGCAGTTTCCCTCTGTGGTTTTTGCAGTCAGTGTTCTTGTACATGTTGGGCCCCTGACATAGTAACTCCCCAAAGTACTTGAGTCAGTAGGGGACCTTCTAACATGGAAGAAAACAGGCTTCAGACATCCAGAGGCAGCAGAGGAGCCCAGCCGTAGACTGGTTTGTAGCAGGGTCCTTGCATCTAGCGACGCTCAGTCAGTGAGGGCCCCGCTGTGGCACCAGGCGCAGGCAGCCCGGGAGAGCGGACCTGTCCAGGCCTGGCTCACCCGTCTCTCCCCAGAGGTGCGGAACTACATCTGTGATGAGTGTGGACAGACCTTCAAGCAGCGGAAGCACCTTCTCGTCCACCAGATGCGTCACTCGGGAGCCAAGCCTCTGCAGTGAGTGTGGGCTGGGCTGGCCCGTGGCCACATCGGCACCCACATCCTTGCTAACCTCCTCCTGTCCCCCAGGTGTGAAGTCTGTGGGTTCCAGTGCCGACAGCGGGCATCCCTCAAGTACCACATGACCAAGCACAAGGCTGAGACTGAGCTGGACTTTGCCTGTGACCAGTGCGGCCGGCGGTTCGAGAAGGCCCACAACCTCAACGTGCACATGTCCATGGTCCACCCCCTGACGCAGACCCAGGACAAGGCCCTGGCCCTGGAGCCACCACCTGGGGCCACCGAAAGCCAGGCCGTGAAGCCCGAGCCCACCTGAGGGGGCACCTGAACTTGCCAGCTGTTAGATGGGGTTGCAGGATGACCATCGTAGTTCCTCTCATGAGACCTGCCGGCCAGGCTTTGTTCATCCTGAGAGCCCCGTGCTGAGCCCCAGCCGCTGCCGGAAGGTAGGGAACTCGGGGCGAGGCCCAGGTGGCCTCTCTGTCCACTCTGGGACCAGCAGTTTATTTTCCTACATTGACTTGGGGCCAGGTGCAAATGTTAAGTAATTGATCTGTTCCCACTGAAGCAATCAAGGTTTGTAATCCACTTTTAGTGCATCAAGAGCTCCTCGTCGTGCTTGTAATAAATTATTTACGCAGGCGCGGTGTGTGTGCAGGTCCGCTCAGAAGAGGCGGGGCTCCCGGACGAGGCCCGTGTCAGGTGTGGCCTGCGGCCTGCTCAGGAGGACAGCACTCAGTTCTGGGTCACAGCCTCCATGAGAGGCCAGCAGCTGTAAGAAAAACGGGGTGCTCAGCATGGCACAGACCCCATGCCCAGGACACGGGGAGGGAAGCTGGTGACAGCAGACCCGTAGCAGGCAGGTGTCAGATCTCCACGCCCTCACGCTTACACAGTGATGTGGCGTTAAAGGGGCCCTGGCGGGGCTGCTCAGTGGGCTAGGGCGGCATCCCGACGCACCACCGTAGCAGGTTTTAATCCCTGGTCAGCCAGTGGGTGCGCGGTGAGGAGAGCAACACACCACATCACTCCCCTCCCGCCTTTCCCTCGTCAGTAAATGTAAAAACAGACCCCAGAGAGAACCTCTGGGTGTCACCTCTGCCATCCGGGAGCAGCTCCGTGCGGGGCACCGAGGCGCTGACTGCAGCAGGAAGAGCCGTGCTCTGGTCACCAGGCTGACAGGGTCACCCTGCAGAGGGGACAGGCCAAGCCTCGGTCACAGCGCCCATGTGGCCCTGGGGGACCTGCCGCTGCCTGCACACAGCCTGCTCTGCACCTACCTGGCCCAGGAGCTCCTGGCGCCTGCCGCCTGGAGTCAGCAGTGCACCTGTCTCCCCGGCCACAAAGAGGTGGCGCAGCCTCAGGTACATGTCCACAGCGACGTGCAGGAAGGAGGCGTCCTGGGCGAGGGCCTCTTCATCCAAGTAGGAGAGGAGGCTGGAGGCGAGACTAGGTGTGAGGTGACAGGGCGGCCTCCCGGAGGGAGCTCTAGGCCGCCTCTTCCACCAGGAGGAGACACAGTGGCCGGGGACGGCCCGGGTGGCAGGCGGTTACCTGTAGAAGGCGACCGGCAGCAACCTGACGTGCTGGTCCGGGGCCAGGCGGAGCAGGACGCGCCCCAGGCTGGCACCTGCAACCAAGGGGACTCCGTCAGCCTGGATGCCCCCTTTGGAGGACTGACCTCCTGTGCCTGTGGGGGCCAGGCAGGCGGACCCCTCACCAGACAGCCCAGCACCACCTGGGGTCCCTCAGAACCGCACCAAACCCTCTGGTGTGTAAACGAGCATGTCCTGTGTCTGGAAGCTGAGGGTTGTGCTCTGCAAGAAGACACCTGCTGAAAGTTGGTCCTGAAGAGGTTCAGATGTCCGTGTCACACCCACCCCGGTGGCTGGTGCCTAGCAGACAGACGTCACCTGCCCACCGTCAGGTCTCAGCAGACGTCTTACCCGTCTCTGTCAACTGGAACAGCGGCAGCCAGGACACCTTCCTCGTCTCCAGGCACCCCAAGATCTCGGCACAAATGTCCAAAGCCGTTGGGGAGTCCGCAGCCTGTGACCCACAGAAGAGGGAGAAGGACTCACTGGGCTTCAGGCCAGGCACGTGTGGGGAGGGGGGACAACCCATCACCGA
This sequence comes from Noctilio leporinus, assembly GCA_004026585.1. Classification (NCBI taxonomy): domain Eukaryota; kingdom Metazoa; phylum Chordata; class Mammalia; order Chiroptera; family Noctilionidae; genus Noctilio; species Noctilio leporinus. The sequence goes on from PVIW01003352.1 coordinate 124,769, forward strand.
AAGGAGTCACCCCACAGCGTCACCGCAGGGCCTCTGATGGAGGAGCTCGGGTAGGAGGAGGTGGCTAGGGACTGCGGGCACCCAGGCTCTGAAGACACCAAAACAAAACCCGTGGCCAAAGGGTTCCCACTTCCGTGAGTGCAGACTCGGCTGAGAAACCAGGGAGGGTCCCAGACCTGCCACCTCCTGGCTCAGGAAGTCTGGGCACCTGAGGACCTGCAGTCCCAAGCGCCGTCCGGGAGGCCCCCTTCCCTGAGGGAGGACATACCTGCGGGGCCAGATGTGACGACAGGAGGCCCATCAAGGAGAAGAAGAGCAGGGCGAGCAGCAGCTGCAACACAAGAGGCCGCTGACAAGGCTGAGCTCAGCACCGTGAAGGGTCCCGGGCGCAGACCCTCCCCCGAGTGGGCCATCAGCCAGGACAGCTTCCCGGACTTCAGTTACGACGGGTCACTTTCTGCTCATTTTTATGCTCATCTTCACACCAGGCTGTTGCCCTTCCTGTGGGAGCTCCCGGACCGCAGGGAGCCGCCAGCCCAGCACCCCCCACCCGCCCTCGTGCGGGACACCCTGAAGGGAAACCGCCAGGCCACCCAGCCGCCCCAGATCCCGGGAAGAGGCCCGTCCCCTTGGTGCACCAGGCCTGGAGGCTTTGGACCCACTCAAATCCCTTCCAACCAAAACCACCTGAAAAACCATCGTGGACGAATCTTACTTGTAAGTTTTCTACTTTTAATTATAATGGCCGAAATCACTTTGGCTCACAAATCAGTTGCCAGGCAGATGGGTACGCAGACCCTGGCTCGCCTGTCTCAGGCGGGCGCCGTGGGCCCCACGGCCCCCCACGCGGACCTTTCCCTCCACCTGCCTGTCGCAGCCCCGCCCAGCTTGGGTGCCCGTGGGCCGCGGCTGCGGAAATGGAAAGCTGACCAGCCCGCCCTGGACGGCGAGGAGGGCAAGAAAAACGTAAATGAACACACTTCCAAAATGAAACAAGGTGTTCTTTTTACCAATAAACTTCAAAGTCAAAGTCTCATTCGACCTTAAACCCAGCGACTCCCCGTCTGTCCTGGGAAAAGCTGTTTGTCAGGCGCGTGTTGGAACGGAGACCGGACCCCAGTACACACTGGCTGGGGGGCAGGGGAGCAGCCGCACTTGCCTCCTCCTGGGGGCCGCGCAGCCTCTCCAGGCCTCTCCTCAGGCTCCCCGGCCAGGCCTGCTGGATCGCAAAGTGCAGCGCGGCGGCCGAGACCCAGGCTGGACCGGAGGCAGGGGGCACGGTGGCAGGGGACTCTGCATCGGGGGACAGGAAGCTGGGAGGAAGGGACATGCGTCGTGTCACAGCAGCCTGGCAACCAACTCACCACCCAGCACCTGAGGTCCTTGTTCGGGAAACTGTCCCAGCGCAGACCCCGCACACCGAGACGGGCTCAGGGTCGGCAGACAGGCGGAGCTCCAGCCTGTCACAGGCTTGGCCCGGTTCAGGGCCGTTTCTGGGGTCAGCACGCCTGTGTCCTGGACACAAGGGAAACGGTCTAACCAGGCACCTGGGCCCTGAGGCCCGTGGCCCAACCTGGACGCGAGGGCTGCCCTGACCGCAGCTGCTGGGAAAGGCTCCCCACAGGTGGGACACAGGCTGGAGGTCCAGAACCGGAGGGAACACAGTAGTTTTGGAATTAGGTTGGTGGGTAGGACCTGCTGTCCTGGTTTTCTGAGCCATTTTTGAGCACCCCTGACCCTACAGGGAGCCACAGAGGGGCATCGGGGACAACTTGAGTCCTAGTGGTGTCAGGACGCTGAATGGGACTCCAGAGTCCTTCTGATGGCCTCAGAGCACCCCACACCCAGCAGGATGCTGGAGACCACCCGCCAGCAGCCCAGGGAGGGTGGCTAACCCAGGTCGCTGGCCCAGACCCAGAAACCAAGTAGGGTCCAGGTAACCGCCTGGGCTGAAGTCAGTTTTTCCCAGACATTCCCGAACTTCGCACTTGGACCTGTTGGCCCCCTGCTGGTGGTTTCCCCTCACGGGTCCCGCAGAGTCTGCCCACGAGGCCCCTCAAGCACCCCAAGGTGTTCTGGAAACAACCCCGGCCCGCCCTGAAAAACACCTGAGCTTCTCCCTGTGTCCCGGCACCAGCCCTACCTTCCAGCAAACTGCCGGGCCTCACGCAGCCTCTGCAGCTCCAGGGGCAGCGGGACCCCGAAGCACCTCCACCGACAGCAGAGCTCGGGCTCCAGGCGTGGCCACCACAGCTGCGAGCGTAAAGGTCACAGGTCAGCAGACCAGGCAGCTGCACTGCGGCCTCTGCAGTTGGGACAGGAGATGTCCACCCCGCCCGCCGAGACCCCAGCCGGGCTCACAGTGAGCTAACACTTGCCAAGGTCACGGGCAGGGTCCCTTGCACCCCACGTAAAGAAGGCTTGGTGCCTGGGGTCCAGAGGCCTCAGGAGGTGCCCGCTGCCCCCAACACTCTGCTGAGCTGGTGCTTGGAGGTAGGACAGGTCACCCCCCCAGCCACAGGTGAAACGCGGCGAGAATGAGGCAGGGAAGGGAGGAGGGGGCTGCGTGTGGTCAGGGTGCTGAAAGGTTGCCTGGCAGGGGCTCCGTGGCCTCCGTGCTGAGACAGCAGCCAACACGGCAGGGCAGGGACATGAATGACCCCCCCGGGACAGCACAGGCCACTGCCGTCCAACTTCAGCGGCCCAGGGCCGGTGGTGGGAAGGTAGACCCGGCGGACACAGTCCCCTCGGCCCCGCCGGGTTCCTGCTGCTGAGACGGGAAACCGGTCGCCCCACCTGCGTCCTGACACGTTCTCACCCCCACGTCCCCCAAGTCTTTTCTCCTGAACTGCAGTAACGGGGGTAGAGCCTTGCTGGGACAGACAGTGCCCCAGGGAGACGCCGGGCCTACCAGCGCAGAGGTCAGAACCAAGGGGCACTCGGTCTGGCAGGCGGCCAGGGCCAGGCAGGCGGCCAGGGAGGGGTCCGGGCTCCGGGAGCAGGCGTGGAGCAGCCCCTGCAGGAGAGAAGGCGCCAGAGGTCCAGCGCTTCGCCCGCCCGTCCAGGCCCTGAACACGGGGCTTCCGCGCAGATGGTCTGCGAAGGCCGGGCTGGGGGGAGGGAAAGGGAACTGACCCTGAAGAAGTGGATGGTGATGTCGTGGGCCAGCACGCCTCCCTGGGAGAAGTTGCGCTGTGAACACACGGGGAGTGAGGGGAGTGCAGGAGGAGGGCCTCCGGCAGGCGGCCTCTGGGTCCCCGTCCCAACACGCGGTCCCAGAACCTTCCCTGCCCAGGGCGGCCCCCGCCCGCCAGCTGTGCTGCTAACTGGGGACTCCAGGTGCCCAGGGCGGCGGGAGAGCAGCTCTGGATGACGCAACTGGACCTCAGCTCAATCTCTAGCCATATCTCTGCTTTTCTAAGTTAGGAAAACTCCCCTCAAGTGTGCAGGGGGCGTGTTTACTGTCACCGCACCCCACTCAGTAAGATCGGAGCTGCTGACACTGAACCACCTGCAAAGTGGAAGGAAACAGGGCCGCCTGCTGGGTGACAGTCTGGTCCTGGAATTGCTCAGAGTCAAAACCGGGAAGAAGGGTGGGGCGCGGTGGGCAGACGGTCCTAAGCTTCACGGGCCGGGGGCAGTTCTGCGGAGCAGGGGCCTCCCGCTGGCCTGTGGCTGACGTGCTCAGTGACCACAGCGGCGCCTGTGAGCCCAGGGCCAGCCTGAGCCCCGTCCCTGCGTCCCGAGGTCACTCACACGGCACCTACCAGCTCGGAGTTGACCAAGTCGAAGAACTCGGTGCAGTCAGGAGCGCCCGGGGGCGCCAGCTGGGGGCTGCCAACAAGGACGGATGGCGGGAGGCCGAGGAGGATCCTAGGAGAGGGGGCAGCACGTCAAGAGGCTGGGGACCCTCCCGACTCACCTTTGGAACCAGAGTCCTAGGTCTGCAGCCGTAACCACGCAGGCCTGGAGCTGTGCTGAGCGCCTGGACCCCACCAGACACTCCACGCACGTGACCCCAACCCAAGGCGGAGGCGCCTGTGCAGCAGGGCTCCCGTCTGACCAAGCAGCACGGAACCAGAGGTTGCCAGCACCTGGCACGACTGGCCGCGCTCGGGCAGTGACCTCTGCGCAGCCCCTACTGTGACCAGAGTCCTCCCAGCTTCAGCTCTGCGCAGAGGGAACCCGTGTCCGGGTGGGAAGTGCTTCTCGCACCACGGGACCCCAGATGCCATTACGGACCAGGAGCAGGGGGCACAGAAACGGGGGACAAACAAGGGTGCTGTTACCATTTGCAGAGGAGCAGCTCCTGCTGTCTCTGAAGGCGGGAGGCCAGGTCCCACCCGCCTGCCAGAGCCTGGAGGCGTCTGCGGAAAACCTGGAAGAGGAAGTGTCCCCGAGGGGCGGCGTGGCCGGGGGGCAGGCTGCGGCTCTGTTCCAGCTCGGCAGCCATCTCCTAGAGGAAAGCAAGGCTGGGGTGCTCGCCCTTTCACCTCTGGACCCAGGTGGTCCTCGGTCCCCAGGTGTGAAGTCCCGTGGCTTCCTGTCCACTCCTGTCCGGACCCTGACCGGGCTTGGGACAGACGTCTCCACCGGGGCCCCTGGGAGCCAGTGAAACCAGCCTTTTTACTAGAAATCACTAGAAAGTTGCAAAATATTTGTTTAAAAAGTAAAAAATTAGAAAAGAACGGTACAAAGAACGCGTTGACCGAATTCCCCCGCAGTGAGCATGTCTCACCTGACACGCACACACGGGCGCACACGTGAGGCACCGTGCACGGGCGAGGACAGGCGACAGCAGGCGCCCACTCAAGGCTGCATGCGCACGGTCCCCCCGGCCAGCTCAGGCGCCTGCAGAGCGGCTCCCGCCACACCCCCCGTCGGAGCCCTGCCCTGTCGTCATGGCTGCGTCCACGTCAGTCCCATGGACGCGGAGGACAGGAGGTCAGAGGAGTGGTCAGGGGCCCGGGGTCTCTCTTACGGGACCGTCCCTTGTCTGTGAGGAAATTCTGCCAGTGCTCCAACCACAGGCTCCTCCGTCTCCCGTCCCCACACTTCCGCGACCCAGGCACCGTGGGCAGCAGGAAGGCCACCAGGGGTCGTCGCCCGACAGCGGGGCCGCCATGCACTCCACAGGCAGGCCCCACGAGCGCGCGGACATGCAGGCAGGCAGGGCTCAGGACCCAGCCTCCACCCTGGGAGGAGGGAGGAGGGCAAGCTGGCCGCACAGGGCTGGCTCTCCGGAGAGGAGGCCATCGCCAGAGGTTTCGTTTTGCATTTTCATGATGCTCCTCCCTGAGAGTCACGGAGCCCTGGGGCCTCGGGGTCGGGGCTACTGCGTGTATGCGAGTTCCCCTTGTGCTCAGCTGCCTTGTAGACATTCACGCTACACACTTTCATAACAGGTGCTTCACGCAGGGAACACACTGAGCTTCACATTTTCCAGCTCACCTGCAATCTTGAAAAAATATCCCGATTTCCCATGTAGCTACCAAGAGCCAAATCAGAATTTTCTGAGGGGTCGTAGCTCCTTGAACTGAAACAAAACAAAGCAAACCAACAAATAAAAACAAAAATAAAACAAGGAAAGCCCTCTGGGTATCTCAAAACTGCTGGAGTTCCTGCTTCTCCTCTGCCCGCAGAGCGGTATACGGTCACAGAAACCACAGAACACCAGCCACATGGAAACCACGACGTCCCATGACCTCCGGGACTCACTCCCAGAAGCCAAGGTTGGTCCAACAGCCAGAAATCAATGAAGGTGAAACGTGTTGTCGGAACAACTGAAACCATCTCAACAGAGGCAGACAGAGCAACAGACACAATTCAATACCCGTTTTCATGACTGAAAACACAAGCTGGGAGCAGGGAGCCTCCTGATGCGAGAAAGGGCTCCGGTGGGAGCACACGGCCAACCTTCCAAAGTGACGGAAACTGAAACCCGGACCAAGAACAAGACGGGCATTGCCGTCACCTCTTCCGTTTCCCACGGCAATGGAGTCCTGGCCAGGGCAGTTCAGCCGGAAAAGCAAGAAAGACACACAGATGGACAGGCATCTCTACTCACAATGATATGGCCTTCTATGTAGAAAAACCAAAAGAATCCACAACAAGCCCTGGCTGGTGGCTCAGTGGATAAGGCACCAGCCTGGGAACCCAAAGGTCGCAGGTTCGATCCCCAGCCAGGGCACAGAACCAGGTTGCCAGCCAGGTCTCCAGCCAGGTCCGTAGCAGGAGGCAGGTGAAACGCAACCATACATCTGTCTCTCTCCCTCTCTGCCTCCCTCCATTTCCCTCTCTAAAAATAATAAATAAAATCTTAAAAAAAAAAGAAAGAAAAGAATCCACAACAAAACACTTTTAGAGCAAATAAATGAGTTCAGCAAAGTTGCAGGATAAAAAATGTGTGTAGAAAAACCAGTTCGATGTCTTGCATGAGCAAATAACCAAAAATGAACTAAAGACAATCCCATGTATAATAGTGTTTAGAAGAATAAAATACTTAAAGGTAAATTTAACCATGGAGGTACAAGATTTTTATGCTGAAAACTATAATACAATGTTGAAAAACAGTAAAGCGACCTAAATAAATGGAAAGGCATCCCGTGCTCACGGACAGGAACACGGCTTTGCTAAGACGGCAGCGCCCTCCCAGTTCATCTGCAGAGACAGCGCGACCCTGTCAGAACCTCACTGATGCTGCAGAAACTGAGAAGCTGGTGCTGAAACACAGATGGAGCTGAAAAGGCCCCATAAAAGCCAGAACAGCCGCAAGGAAGACCAAAGTGGGAGGACCCGCGTCTCCCACTGAAAACTGAGCACAGAACGACCCGGGGAGGGTGGAGTCCAGAAACGAGCCCCCTTACCCTGACCACCAGCAGCTTCCGACAAGGACACCAAGACCACCCAGGGGGAGGGGCACAGGGAGGGGAACTGGACACCCTCGTGCAGAGTAAAGTGCCCCATATACAAATATTAACTGAAGTGGGTTCAAGTCTTGAATATAAGAACTAAAACTAAAAAACGGGAGTTATGCCCTGAAGTCCACCGATGATGGACAAATGGAACGTGGTCTGTTCTCTCACGGGAAGTTCCAACAGGCACCGTCACATGAGGAGCCTTGAGAACATCATCCTGAGTGGATGAGGCACAGAGGACCCGCACTGTGATCCCAGGTACCGGGAACGTCCGGACTGACAGATCAGGTCAAAAGCACAGCCATCCTGCCGAGCTGAGCTGAGCTGAGCGTCCACAGGAAAGCCGGAGGCCGAGAGCACCGCCCGACTTCCGTCTGCCTGTGCGCCAGTCCAGCCACACACGCCTGCAGGACACACGCCTGTAGGACACACGCCAGTCCAGCCACACGCCTGCAGGACACACGCCAGTCCAGCCACACGCCTGCAGGACACACGCCTGCAGGACACACGCCTCCGCAGCTGGTGCTGAGGGTGTGAGAAGGGTGGGCCGCAGGTGGGCAGACTCTCCTGCAGGACCGAGGGCAGTGGGGGAGCAAGGCCTCCATCCATCCCCACCCTGACCCCAGCTTTGTCACAACAGCCTCTTCCCCATGGTTGGACTGACTGGATGCATCACCCAGAACACGCAGCAAGGACTCGTGGTCTCGCCCCCTTGCACAGCAGCAGGAGGGAGGGACCCTGCACAGCCTGGGTGGCACAGTGACGCCCGGGGGCCCCGGGTCACTGCGATGTGCACCTCCGAGGGGGCGGGGCGGGGGCACCTGCAGCGCTCACCACTCCTAGCGCCCCCACCCCTCTCCAAGCTCGCGGACCCTGAGTTCCAAGCACAAAGCGAGTCGCTGCCAGTGGGCAATGCACAGAGGGGACCGGCTCAGGAAGGTGCCTTTACTTTGACTAGACTCAGACTTGCTATCGAAATGCACCCAAATGTGCTTCAGATAACACCGAGTGTGCCAAAGGAAGTACAGACATCCTGAGAACTCCCAGAGTTAACGGGGAGACACTCGCCCTGACCGGTGTGGCTCCGAGGGTGGGGTGACGTTCTGCAAACCTAAAGGTCAGGGCACATGGGCTCCGGGACGCGCCCCCACTTTGGGGCGTGCGGGAGGCAACAGTCCGTGCTTCTCTCCCTCCCTTCCTCCTTCCTCCCTCTCTATGAAACAAACAGCAAACAAGACCTTCAGAGAGGAGGTGCTCTTCGCATCAGCGCTACTGACCTTTGGCAGAAGTCCATCAGCCCGCTGACCAGGACGCTGCAGGCTGCCTCCAGGTCCCCGTCGCAGCCCCCTGCCGCGGAGGGTGCCGGGAGGAAGTGCTCCCGGAGGGCCCACTGGTGGAAGTCCCGCCTGCACAGCAAGCAGTGAGCCCCCAGTGAGGGCGCCGTGTTACGGGGGAGGGATTGGGGGCCTGGGGTGGTGGGGAGGCCGTGACCGTGGGTGAAGAGACCCTCGGTGGCCACCCACACCTGCCGTGTCAGGGGACAGAGGCCAGGACGTCCTCCCGGTTGCCTGTGGGCTACCCCAGGTCCACAGCCCAAGGGACAAGACGCGGACAGCTGCCCACAGGTCTGAGGACCAACTGCCCACCCGGCAGAGGCGCCCACAGCCCCCTCCGTGGAGGAGCGAGGCTGAGCGGGCAGCAGCCAGGCGACCAGCGTGGGCTTCCCCATCTCAGATCTTCGCAGGCCCAGCTGGGGTGTCTCGTCATTAAAACTCTAAAGGAAGGTCACCCCAGGGCAGGGAGCTCAGGGTGAGCAGGTGGTCGCGGGCTGCCCACCAGGAAGAAAGGAGGTCAGGATGGTAGAGACATCAGGGCACAGGGCTCGTCAGCAAAGCCCCCAAAAGTGCACGGGAGCAAAAACCCACGCTGCTGGAAAGCTAGTCGCACTTGCCACCGGCACAGCCTCTTCCTTCCCTCGCTGTTCCTGTTCCGTCTAGAACCTGACACCAGGACAGTGTGGGAGCAGCACCACATGGGAGCGGGAAGGGGCTCCGACCCCACACAGCCCAGGGGGCTGTAGGTCCGTTGATGACGCCCCTTCCCCACCCTGACCTCTGTGCTGCCCACACCCACGGGCCCTCTCAGCACCCGGAATAGCACGGCGTGGTGTCCAGTCTCGGTAATCGGCCCTCAGACCTTGGCTGACCCACCCTGGAGCCACCCTCCCAGCTGGCGCACACACGGCCTCGTGTGCTCTCCCCACATGGCCGGTGAACGTGGTCCAGTGACGCCGGCAGAGCACACGCTGGGCCAGGCCCCACGCGGCTCCGCACCACACGACCCCCAGTCCACCCTGGGGAGCAGGCCAGTGGCTCCTGCGGCCCCTGCCCCTCAGTCCGGCCTGGTGACGCCACAGAGCACCTCCCCCCCCCGCTGGCCCCCGCCGCCTGCCTGCTGGTCCTCAGCCCACACAGGTGTCAGCTCTTGTGGTTCCCAACCAGTGGCCAGTCAGGGGACTGAGGTGCCACATGGCAGAGGGTGTCACTTACGAGGCATTCCCAGCCGCCAGCACATTCTAAGTGTCTGGCAAACAAGAGTCAATTTTTCTTGACTGAAGAAATGAAATTGTGCTCATTGGTAAACGACGCAGTAACGAGAAAACTCAAGACTCACAGATGATGCGGAAAACCGTGTGGCATGTGGAGGGGCAGGGCCCTCAGACACTCACCTCTCCGCATCCGAGAGAGAGTCCACTTCGGGGCGCACCTCCAGCTCCAGCCGCACCCAGTCGCTGCACGTCAGCTGAGGGCAGGGCAGGCAGGTAGGTCACGGCCAGGACGAAGCCCGGGGAGCACAGGCCCCGCCGCTGGACTGAGCTGGGGCCCTGGGCCAGGAGGACGGGCCTGCGGCTACTTCCGCTCTGCAGGGGAGGCAGCGGGCACGGGCCAAACCGCCACTGGGGCTTCTTCCCTTGCGGTTCACCGGGTGACCGCAGGTGCCTGCCTGCAGGAGCCTCCGCCGCAGGCCGGGCTGACCTCCCAGCACCACCGGTCCGAGCAGCCCCGGCTCCACAGCCCAGGAACGACCCCTTCTAGTTCCCAGGAGGGTGCTGGGCGAGTAACCACAGAACCAACCTGATGGACCAGCACTCACAGCAGCCTATTCCCCGTTTTCACATTCTGAGAACAACGGCTCGTGTCAGCTAGGACTAACCTCAGAACCTAACGTTGCTTGTGAAAAAGCACATCACAGAGACACGTGTGCAGTGAGGGTCAGTGCCGGGCGACACGCAGCAGCACATGCTTGGGGACACGGGTGGCAAAACCAGGAGCAGGGGGGTGATGACCCCAGGCCAGGGCGGCCACCCTGAGGTGCAGGGGAGGCACCTGCTGGCAGTGGGCACGGCTGCTCTGGGCACCAGTGGTCCTTACGTTAAACAGACCCTAAGGCCCACCCTTATATAAAGGATGTAGTTAACGATAAAGAGTTTTACAAATAAAACATCCCTGGCTGGTGGCACAGTGTATAAGGCACCAGCCTGCGAACCCAAAGGTCGCTGGTTCGATTCCCAGCCAGGGCACATGACCAGGTTGCAAGCCAGGTCTCCAGCCAGGTCTGTAGCTGGAGGCAGGTGAAAGGCAACCACACATGGATGTTTCTCTTCCTTTCTTCCTCCTTCCCTCTAAAAATAATAAGGTAAAATCTTTTTTTTAATAAATAAATAAAAATAAAAATTAAATCAGTAAAACAATGGAAAAATTATTCTCTAAAGACCAAAACAAGCAGGCAAGCAGCCAAGAAGTGGATGACAAGTTTCGGGAATGAAGCCCAGGAACATGGCACACGGGTCGGAAGGGCCGAGGCTCCCGGGATCCGGGCTCGGAGAAGCCGGGTCCCGAATCAGAGCCTGGCAGACGTTTGAAACGCACGGTTGTCCGCCTTTCAACACCTCAGCAAGACGCTACTGCTGGGGGGACTGGGCGAACAGTAAAGGGAACCGGTGCCCCAGGCACCTACAGCCCCGTCACAGCTGCAGACACAGCCGCCTGCCCCGTCCTCAGCCCCAGCGCCGCTCCCACCTGGCAGGCAGGGTGAGGGGGAAGTGACGGGAGGGGCGGAGGGACCTACGCGGAACTCCTTCTCCTTCAGCAGCGCCCGGAAGGCCCGCTGTCTCCACAGGCGGAGGGCGGCTCTCGGCCAGTCCGAGGAGGACAGGCACAAGGGCGTCCAGGGGAGGCTGGCTGTGTCCTCCGCAGAGAAAGGGTCTCGGACTTCTGGGAACGATCTGAGCACAACAAACTGAAACTGCAAAGAGATAGTGACGCATCTACAAAGAGGTCCTGAAAATACCTGACCTGGTCTACGGCCATACCACCCTGAACACGCTCAGTCGCGTCTGAAAGTAGACAACCTGGCCGCGCGCAGCGGGGCAGCCAAGGCCCTGCGCCACCTGCAGTGTCCCGGCCTCGCCCTGGCGGGGCACCCGGTGCCCAGGGAGCAGGCACAGACAGCGTCTCTGGGAGCAGCCCCGCACACAAACAGGGCACACAACGGACCCGGCCCTGCCCAGCCTTGGCCAGCACGGGTGCCCCCACCAGGAAGGGGCACTGGATAAGCCAAGCCCACCAGGGATGTGTTCGTGTCTGCCCTTCGCACCCCAGTCCTTGCCCTGCGTCTCCCGAGCACGGCTGGGCCGCCCAGGAAGTGGGACGGTGTGGCTGCGGGGCCCCTCCTGCTGGCTCCTCTGCTTTGAACTCTGGCCCCTGGGACAAGGCCCCTCCACACTGACACCAGCCCGGCCACCCGCCACTGACCAGCTGCCAGGCCTAGGATCTGGGCTCTGGATGCCCCTCAGCGGACCCTGATGTGGACCCCGGGTCAGGAACCAGGTTCACACATCCTGGGGATGCCCCTTAAGTCTCTGCAAAGGGCAGCAGCCCCCCCGCCCAGCTGACGGGTCAGGTTCCGGCGAGTAACTAACAAGCTCTCACGAGAAGAGGGAGCTGCAAGTCTGCGCGTGGGAAGCTGTTTTACGAACAGTTATCTCTCAGTTTACCTGCGTTATCAACGTCAGTCTGTCTCTGTAGGAAGCTGGGACGTCTGTCCCTGCCACCGACACCCCTCCCTGCAACCTGGGACAGCAGGGAAAGCAGGGCGCAGCCCCGCCAGAGGCCTGTGCGCGGGGGGCATGGCCCCTGGCTCGTGCATGGGAACTAGGGGCTCGGGAGGACGGAAAACAGGGAGACCCACCTTTTTCATGAGGCCTGGGGACACGCAGCTGTGCCAGGCACCGTGCGGCTGGGAAGAAAACTTGCAGAGAGAGTAAGAAATTGCTGCGGTACAGAACCTGAAAATCGAAGAGAGAAGTTGGACACGGAAACGGAAGCCATGAAAATAAGGGGCGAGGGGCCCGTGTGCCCAGCCCCTAGGCACCGGGATGCAGCCCTCGTCACGCATCTGCCTGAGCTCCAGCCACACTGGGCTCTGCAGGCAGAGACTCGGGGAGAGGCACCAGCTCACCTGGGCCCAGAAAAGGTCAAGGTGGCGAGAAAGAAAGTGGGGGACGGGGCAAACAGGACGGGCTCCCGATGGGGACCGTTGATGCGGCCAGAGGCCACGTGGCGCTCGGGGGTCTGGCCGTCCGCCTGCTGGGATGGACGCCCAGCAGGCAGTGGCCCGAGGTGGGCGTCCCTGTGTGTCCCTCCTGCTCCCTGGTCACGCCTTTCACTGACTCTGGGTGAACGGGCCCCGGTCCCACCGCAGACCCCATCACAGGACAGCCCTGCTCCCCCTGCCACCCACCCACCTGTCCCCTGACCCCACACGCTCCCCACTGTCGACTAGCAGGTGCCCCTGCAGAGAAGGGTCTGGAGGGGCCGCGCAGGCAGGAACCCTCCGCAGAGGAACAGCTGCTCAGCACAGGGAACCAGGGGCCCAGCCAGAGGCCTCAACCCCAAGGCAACACAGCCCCTGTCGTGGGCCTGGAGACGCCGCACACACACTGGGGCACGAGAGCCAGCGCCCACGTCTCGCGTGGTCAGTGACCCCGTTTGTGTGAAAACCCGCACTCGATCCGGGAAGGATGTTCACACAGGTCCACCGGGACCATCACTGCTTTCGTCAGCAGCGGAGACGGACCGGCAGGAGCTCACGCACTTGAGGCAGACGAGCAAGGACTCCCTGGACCCGCACGTCAGGAGGTCGTCGAAGAGCTGGGGGATGGAGAGGCTCCTGGCAGGGGCAGCGGGACCCCCGCAAACCTCCAGGAGCACCGGTCTGGATGCGCCAAGGTGTCCGAGGTGGACAGCGAGAGCAGCCAGCCCCAGCACGTGCGAGGCCCTCAGGCTCGGGCCCTAGAGAGGGACAGACGGGGGTTCAGGGGGAGGGGTGCAGAGCCCACTTCCCTGCAGAGGGAGGCGCCGCCCTACCTGGTGGCGGAGGAGCTGGCAGAGCCTGGACAGCACGGCAGGGAGAAGCGTGTGCCCGCAGGTGGCTGTCACGAAGCGGGAGGCCCAGGAGCCCTGCCTGCAGAGACAGGGCCAGTCCCAGTCGTCCACAGCCCTCCCAGGGCCTGGGGGACAGCCCCTCGGGCCCAGGGGGCCTCGGCGGGAACCAGGCTGCTCCCCATAGTGGGGTGCCTGTGGCAACGCTCACCTCCTGCCACGTCCCCGCTGGGCAGAAGCCAGCACGGCCCCACCACCGGAGGCCCACCCAGAGCTCCCAGCCGCCCCGGAGCTCCCCATACCGACTACCTGTCTGGGGGGGCGACGCTGGAGGCTGCCACCAGGCTCTGACAGAAGCACGTCAGCAGCAGATCCACCACCTGAGAACAGGCGGTGCTGAGGGCCCAGGAGCCAGAGGGGACGGCGCCTGAGCTGTGCGCACCCAGCAGGCTTGCGTTCGCACCAGCAGCTCCAAGGCCCCCACCCCAGCCCTCGGAGCGTGGCAGGCCCGTCACCACGCCAGCTGCCCATCAAGGTCACAGCAGAGAGCAGGGCCAGAGCCAGTACTTTAGAGGTTGGGGCCCCACCAGCCTCCGCTGCATGTTCTCTGCACACAGGTGGGCCGGCTGGACTGGGACAGAGGCCGGACCACCCTGGGGTCGGGCCCGTGCTTTGCACAGCAGGACAGGCACGGAGGGGAGCCCCCGAAGCCGGAGCCCAGCAGACAAGGGGCTGCGCGCGGGTGGCCACACGCACCTGCTGCTCCCGCCGCTCCAGTCTGGGCGCCAGGATGCTGAGCTGGACCTTCAAGACCTCGGTGCTGCCGTCATCCTCGCTGAGGCCCAGGGCGGGGCCCAGCCGTTCAGAAACCACTGCCACCTGAGCAGACAGAACTGCAGAGCAGCCCAGTCAGGCGAGCAGGGGCCAGGCAGGAGGTACTCAGAGGAGCTGAGGGGACGGATGGTCTGGGGGGCAGAGGAGCCCCCTGACAGCAGTGTGGCCACACCCCAGGCGGCGGTGCCGAGACTGAGGGGAGCACGAGACAGCAGAGGGGCATCGCCGTCCACACCTGTCCTGCACACGTGAGGGCGGGTCATTCCGTCACCATCGCGCCCCTCACCGCCTATTTAAATTCTCCCTCTGAATCCCATGCCAACTCTCCCCACACTGGGGCACCTGCTGGAGGCCCAGGCCGCAGCTGCCAGCGTGCGCTGACGGCAGAGGGCGAGCCGGCCACACCGCGTAGAAATGGACGCTCCGCCCCCTTTGCAGAGGAGGCCGGCCTGACCTCTAAGACCCTTGCTGGAGCCCTGGGGCCCCCACGTTCTGCAGGAGCTCAGCTCTGACAGGCTGGCTCCCCATCAGCTCTGTGGTCAAATAAAATGAATTTCCAAGAAGTAAAATCCATTACCGTTACTAGGTAATATTACTCAGATTGTGCATTTTCTGTTCCAGAAATCTGAGAGTGCTGGGACTTTGTCTTTTATTTCTTGAACTGATGGCTCACAAAAACCCTCATGGCTCACACGGGAGCAAGCAGAGGCTCCATGTCCAGGGTTACAGCCACTCAGGTGTTAGCATAAGAAAGAAAACCACCCCGGCTGGTGGCTCAGTGGATAAGGTGCTGGCCTGCGAACCCAAAGGTCGCTGGTTTGATCCCCAGCCAGGGCACATGACCAGGTTGCAAGCCAGGTCTCCAGCCAGGTCTGTGGCTGGAGGCAGGTGAAAGGCAACCATACATGGATGTTTTTCTCCCTCTCTGCCTCTCTCCCTTCCCCTCTCTCTGGAAATACTAAACAAGAGCTTTACAAAGAAAAAGTAAGAAAGAAAACCCCACACTTAGTGATATCGCCCAGCTTTCTCCCCATCACCTGACCCACTGGGTTGCCCAAGAGCAGAACGGTCACCTCTGCCTAGGGTTTGTCACAGCTTGAGAGACCAGTCTCCCAGCCTGTCTGGAGGCCACACCCTTGACACCTGCCAGCACTGAGGTCAGGCTCCACTATCAGAGGCTGAACTGCAGGAGTGAGTGCCAGCCGCCGCCACCACCAGGAGGAAGCGCTGAGCCTGCCTGTGGCACACGCTCACCGTCGTGCCGGGCGGGGTCTGCCATGGCGGCCCTGAGCTCTCCAAGCGCAGCCGCGAGCAGTCCCAGGGGGCCTTCTGCACAGTCGGGGTCCACCTTCGTCCCCAGGGCTGGACCTGAGAGATGGGGGAGGGGGTGTCAACAATAGGCCAGATGGGACACACACAGCTGACCACCGACCTCCTCATTAAAGTGGCTTCTCCGTCACGCGGGAAGGGGAAACCCCCTGAGGCTGGATGCTGCCATATCAACAATCTAAACATTTCGGAACAAGTTTAAGAAGAAGCACGGTCTGCCTGCCCCCTCGCACAGGAAGCGCAATGCCCAGTGAAACAGAAAGAAGCCCAGTGGGCGAAGCTGGGCTGGAATCAATAGTTCTCAAGCTTTAAGTGGCGTCACCATGTTACTGTTCACCGTAGCATGTTTAGAAACCAAAACAGAGAAAAAAAGAATTAAGTGTTAAACTCAAAACAAGTTCAATCTGGTGTTGGAGGCGAAGACACTGCATGTGCAGCGGGAGAGAGCAGGGGACCCACCCCACCAGCCCCGCAGCAGGGGACGTTCTCTAAGCCCCAGAAGTGGGGCCCGGGGCTGGGGGAGGGGCACCGGGCACAGCCGCTGCCTCAGCACCAACCAGCCGCCGGGGACCCGGGCCTGCGCGCTGCCAGCTCAGCGGTGTGGGGCCCGTTAGACACGACCCAGGCTGGTGAAGGGCCCCGGCAGACCAAAGCCCACGAGTCAAGGAGGCCCTACGGGGCCAGCTGGGCGACACCGGCCAACACCTGCTGCGGGGGCAGCGCCCTCCCGCCCGTCAGGGAACAGCGCCGAGGAACAGCCGCCTGGTCAGCGCCAGGAGCAGACCGAGCCTGCCAGCTCCTCCGGGCACGGCTCTCACCTTTCAGGTGTGGCCAAGGTCCAGGGTGCCAAAGACACCCCAGCAAACCATCCTCATGGTCAGACAGCTGCCCCAGACCAGCCCCCACAACAGGCTTCAGGTGCAACTGGACAGGCGTAGGGCCGAGTTACCAGAGGATGAAACGGGTTCAGGGCAGGCGACAGAGACCACATCGCCCTCCGTGGGGTGCAGGGACGGGAGGGCGGGTCTGCGGGGGGTGCCTGCTGCCCCTTCAGGTTGCCCCCGGCCCCCGAATCAGAGTGCGGGCAGCTCAGAGTCCAGCGCTCTGGCAGGGTCCAGCATGGCCCGACCAGGCAGCACTGCCCGCGGTGTCCCCAACCCCTCCTGTGACCGAGGACCTGCTCCCGTACCTGCTGGCTTCTCCTGGGCAGCAGAGCAGGCTTGGCGGTAGGCGGAGTACAGAGACAGGGGGATTTTTCCTGCGCTGCAGCAGAACCAAACAGTGAAGTCAAGTCACGTGCAACACACACTCATTCTCAAGGTGACAATTCTGAAAACTGGCATGAACCCAAAGCACGCAGCACGGCGCTGTGACCCTGCTTGACCAACTCCTGTGCCCACATCGGCCAGCAGCACTTTCCTGGCAGGGAGACGTCCTACGAATTTTACTTCTTTCATTTGTTTCAGTAGTTTCTGAGCTCTAAAAGTACACTTGTATTACTCCTGATGAATTCTAACAGAAACACCCAAATGTGACTAAAAACACAAGGAATCATAGAGCAGAGCTCTGTGACAAGGACATGGGCATCGGCATTGCCTGCACCCGGGCTGGCACAGTCCCAGGGCACAGGGACAAGTCCGAGGACTAAACCAGAGTCACTTTGAGCCCTGGCTGGTAGCACAGTGGTTAAGGCGCCGGCCTGTGAACCCAAAAGTCGCAGGTTCGATTCCCCAGCCAGGGCACATAACCAGGTTGCAAGCCAGGTCTCCAGCCAGGTCTGTGGCTGGAGGCAGGTGGGGCACAGCCATACATTGATGTCTCCCTCCCTCTCTGCCTCTCTCCCTTCCCCTCTTTCTAAGAATAATGAAATAAAATCTTAAAAAAAAAAACAAAAAATTAAGACACCATCCAAATAAAAAATATTAAAAGCTGGTGTTATTTCACAATGATTTCCTTGCATTCCTAGACCCATCCCCACATGCTGAGAGGTGACCCTTGGAATCCAGTAACTTTCCTTTTTAAGATTTTCACCAATTAAATTTCAGGTCAAATTTTATAAGTACACACATATACACGTGATAAAAAACATCCTACAAAATAGCCAGGACCCCTGCGTTGCCCGCACCGCTGACGCGGAACTGCGCACCTGTTCAGGGTCTCGATGAAGGCTGCGCGGGGGTCGGGGGTGCTCGGCAGCTGTGAGGGGAGACAGGGACCAGCGAGGTGCACACAGGAGCAGCCTTGCTCCCTGCGGCCTCGCCCCAAGTTCGTGAAGTGTACTGACCACTCGAGGCGTGAGCAGGGCACTCAGGAAGTGGGACACGTAATAGGGCCTCCGGAAGATGCTGCAACACAGAAGAGCAGCTCAGACGGGGCCTCAGTGAAGGCAGCAGCAACCCTGGGGTCCACGCAAGGGGCACCCAGGGGTGGTCTCCGAGCATGGCTTCGATGATACACGGCCCTGCTAAGTCCCAGCTGGCGTCAAGGGCCGCCTGCGCTGGTGACCACCTGTGCTCTACGGAACCTGGGCAACGTGGCCCCGGGCATGGCCGTGGGTTTGAGCCCATCCAGGTCTGCAGTCACTTCTGGTCAGCGTGGGCATCCTCCTTGGAGCGAATCTAGAAATCCCGGGAGCTGGGACCATGTCTCTCAGCAGCAGCACTTGAATAACGCTACCCACCTGGTAGCAACCGGAACTGACGTTTGGGACCACACCCAACGCAACAGGCTGCTATCTGACGCCCTGTACTGGCTTCACACTGGTCACCGATGAAAACCACTGTCCCTAGAGCAGCCTGGGCTCCCCCCAGCTCCAGCTGCTGCTGCTCTCAGGGAGCGCGGGCTTTTCTAAAGCTGCCATGCTGTGGCTAGGGCTCTGCCCCCCGGCCGCGGCACCACACCGGGACACGCGCACTGACCCCGGGTCCTGCTACACACGGTGCGAAGAGCAGGGACCACGCCAGCCGCCCAACCCTACCTGGCCTCCATGACGGCAGCGGGAATCTTTCCCGTGTGTTCAAACACCTGGACGGCCCTCTCCACGTCCTGTGCCGCCTGGCTGTGGGGCTGACTCCACGCAGGTAGGAAAAGACAGAAGATTGAGGAGAAGATTTGCTGTTTTCAGGTAAAAGGCGCTGAGCTGGACGCAGCACAGGCAGAACCACGGGAAGGCGTCAATGGCTTTCCGTCAACGCTTCATGGGTCGACTGAGCAGCCGGCCTCTCTGGGAAACCACCGCCAGCCCTGTCCCCATGCAGCCTTCCCGCCCCTCCAGGACAGCACAGGGCTCCAACTAAAGAATTTCAGATGAGAAAAAAGAGGCTAAACTGTTGACATTTAAAAAAAGTACAGCAATTGCTCTGGCTGGTACAGCTCAGTGGATAAGAGCCCCAGCCTACAAACCAGAGTCACTGGTTCGATTCCCAGTCGGGCGACATGGGTGGCAGGCCAGGTCCCCAGCTGGGGACCTGCAAGAGGCAACCAACCACACACTGATGTTTCTCCCGTCTCTTTCTCCCTCCCTTCTCCTATCTCTAAAAAGAAATTAAAATATATTTTTAAAAAGTACAGCAAGAAATCTTAACATGGGAAAATGCAGTAAGTATTTTTAAATATTCCCTTTAACAACACCTATAACAGCTCTCCAGCAACTCACAACTGTTAGGTAAAAGGGCCTTAAGAAACCACACACCCCACACGGCCGTCTGACAGTGGTTTACATAACTGCAGTGAACCCTTCGTCTGTGACTCCTGAAGCACACGGTGCCTCCCCACGGGGCCCCAGACCACCTCTTCCACTCAGACCCATGTGGGTGAACAACTCCTGAAAGACAGCCCTGCCCAGACGTGGGGCTGTCCTGCTCAGCTCTGCACAGCAAGGGTGTCACAGAATAAGCATGTTGGGTGACCGTGACCCTCCAACTGCCCCACACGCACTGGGCGCCAAACCGAAAAGGGCAGAACCCTCGAGTCAAAGTCGCAGGAAGTGGGGCTGTGCTGGGGAGCAGGGGTGCGCCCCGGGGCAGCACTGAGGTGAGTTACCTCCACAATGTCCCCAGCTGAAGAAAGGTCCTCGTAGAGCCCCATGTTTTCCATAGAAACCTGCAGAGCAGACGGAGTGAGAACAGGAGGGCCAGACGGGGTGGGTGAGGGCAGGGGGTCCAAGGGAGGTGGGACTCGCCTTCATGTCGGCCAGCCGCGTCTTGGCCAGCGAGATGTAGTCCGTGAGGAGGGAGCGGTACTTGCTGGGGACCAGGGGCGGGTGGAGCAGGTGCACCTGCAGCAGGTGACAGGGAGGACGTCAGCCTGCCACCGTTCCTGACTTGGGGCAGATGCCAACACTGGTGCCAGGGGAGTCAGAGAACCGACCGGAGGCCACAGGGCAGGGCTGGAGGGGGAGAGCCCGGAGCCCTGGGTGAGGGCTCCTCTGACATGGGCAGGCACGGGTGCTGCTGGCGTCTGACCCCAGGGGTCCCGTGGGTCCCGTGCACCTCTCCCCTCAGACGGAGACACCAACACTGCCACTGACGGGCAGGCCTCCGACAGCGAGGCCCCTTCCCAGCGACAAGGCCGAGCCTCGTACAGGGGCCCAGGGAGCCTGTGGAGGTACCAGCAGCATAAGCAGCGCCCTGGGCTTCACCCTGTGATAGGTATGCAGCTCCTTCTCCTCCTCCACCCACTTCCTCACCCCGATTCCTTGGCTGCCCAGGGATGGGCAAGGGGCTGGTGTCTGGCCTACATCACCGGCCCCCTGGAGGCAGGGTTGGCCGTGTCTAAGGGGCACCTTCTCGGGAACCACCTCTTCGGACGAAGTGGGGTGTGACAATGGGTGGCCGCTGCCAGCTTCTCACCTGCAGGTACCGGGGGGCCTCAAAGGGCACGAGGTCGGACAGGAACTTGAAGAGGAAGACCAGCGTCTTCTTGTTGCTGCAGTGAAGACCCCGCGAGCTCCCGAAAGAGGCCTGGAGGGGGACAGGTGTGAGGCCCGGCACACGGCAGCCTGTCCAATCAGCACCTCAAAAACAGAGAGCTGCTGCCAGAAGAAGAGAACCCACAAAGCTGGTGCGGTTTCTGATGCCCTGGCGAAGCCCTCCCAGCACGGCGGCCGCCGCAGCAAGCACGGTGCGTGCCAGCGTCTGGAGGGCTCCGCACTGGCCGCCTCAGGAGGCTCCCCCAGCAAGACCAGTCCCCCCCCCCGGCAAAGCCCTTCTTCTCCGCAGTCACGCACGCACCCCACACACGCGCCTGCACGGGCCGCATCAGCACAGGGGAGGTAGCGACCCAGGTCACAGAGCGGAGGGCCGTGGGGGAACCAGGGGTGCCTGGGGTGCCCGGTAGTCGCTACCCTGAGCCCCTGCCACCCAGCAGGAGAGAGACACCCGCCCCAAGCCACGCAGGCCCTGCAGCCAGGCCCTGAGCCCCTCACACGGAGCAGCTGTTTGATCACCGGGAGGCCCCTGGGCAGCTCTTCTTCAAAGAAAATGCAATTCTTTGAACACTCTGATTGGGGTGGACAGACGCAGAAGCCATTAGAGAAAAAGGGGAGCCCCTGCCGCCTCACACCCTCCAAGCCAAGTTCAAGGAGGGTCACCTCCCTCCACTGACTCCATCCCACAGAGGGGTTCCTGAGTTGTGGCAACACCCACCCAATGGAGAGGGAGCCTCAAAGACACACTGCAGACAGGAAAGAACGTGAACCCCCACAGCAGGCCCCCGTGTGTAAAGGTTTCATGTAAAGTAACGGGCATCACCCAGACGAGGGCAGGAGCAACAGGCAGCGTCACTCCAGGAAGAAGGCAGCTTTCTTCATGATTAGCAAAACAAAAGTCACGTACACCTCATGACGAGTTAAAAACTACATTCCCAACACCAGAGGCTCACGTTTGCCACCACACTGGTCTGTTTACATTGACATTCTTGAAAAATAGAGGTTGGATGAGACCTTCAAGTGTTGAACTCACACATAAACATCTGTCAACATCCCACCAAAGCCCTGGCTGGTGGCACACTGGATAAGGCGCCGGCCTGCAAACCCAAAGGTCGCAGGTTCGATTCCCAGCCAGGGCACAGAACCAGGTCCCCAGCCAGGTCTGTAGCTGGAGGCAGGTGAAAGGCAACCATACACGGATGTCTCTCTCACTTTGTTTCTCCTTTCCTGCCCTTTTCTCTAAAAATAATGAATAAAATATTTAAAACAAAACAAAAAAACCCACCTGTCACTGAAACTGAGTAATTTTATTTTATATAAATTCACCTCAATCAAGTTGATTTAAAAAGGTTAAAAAAAAATCCCATGAAACCAATAGGAAAAGCCCTTGACACACAGACTTGCGCGGCCTTGTGAACTGAGCGGGAGGCTCAGGGACACCTGGCAGGGCTCTGGGCAGAAGCAAACAGGCTGACACAGACCAGCCCCTCAGCACCTGGGACAGCACCACGACCCTTCACCCCCGCAGAGCCGACCAAGAACAAGCCTGTGCTTGGGACGCCAGTCAGGGACACACCACCTGCCTACCGGGGGCGCAGCTTTCTAGCCGAGGTGCCGCACCTGGAACCAGTCCGCGTAGGGTGGGAACACGGAGGGGCCCTCCAGCGCAGCCTGGCGCACAACCAGGAACACCGCGACCATGCTGTCCAGGTCGAAGCTCTCAAATGCACGGGCCAGCCAACGGGCCACCCAATCTGGACAGGAACAAGCAGTGGAAATAACAAGGGTACGCTCTGCTGGGGAGCAAGGGTTCCCTTTACCCCCTGCATGTCCAGCACCCACTTCACGGGACTGGGGACTGACCAGAGGGAGCCACAAGCCTCTGGGCCCCAGGGCCCGAGCGCACAGGCAGGGAGGGCCTCAGTCCTCGCTGAGATGGGCACCGATTCCACCCAAGGGTCCGCCCGCACGACAGCACTCGACACAGCACTCACTCACACTCGCACACCCAGGATGCCCACCGGTCACCAGCTGCTGGGCTCCAGGGAAGCAGACCACCATGGTGGACACGCAGGACAGCACGTGCTGCCAGTTCACCTCATGCGTCTCCAGGACGTCTTGTAAGTGGCTGACCAGCTCCTCTGGGCTCAGGGGCACGAAGAGCTGAAAACAAACCGCTGGTGTGTCCGAGTGAACAGGGCCCTGCCCCGCCTCCTGCCTGCGGACACAGCATGGAGAGGGAGTGGACACGCCTGTGTCTCTCCCCTTGGCAGCGGCCGGGCCGGCTGTGGCCATGGCAGGAGGGCAGCCTGCTCTGCGAGGGCTGGCGCCAGAGCCCCTGCCCAACTCACCCTGCGGTACAGGCCCGTGAGCAGAGGGCGGGTCCGGGCGAAGCTCCACTCCCTATGCATGTGGACGGCATCACAGACTTCACCCACCAGGAGGGAGAAAGACAAAGCATCCGCTCAGCAGTTATCAAAAAGCTGTTCTGAAGCCGCAGTGTCAAAAAGCACCTTGTTTGAACTTGCCTTTTCTTTGCAATTAGTGAAGTTAACCATCTCCCTGTTCGTTAACCATTTCTACGTTGTGAAACGTCCCTTTGGCCCAGTGACCAGTGGGTGGTCCTTCCTATTTGCTGTAAGTGTTTTCCAACCCTTCAACTGCGCTTGAGCTTGGCCGATTTAAACTGCCACGACCATCAAGTGACCCGTGAGGATGCTGCCAAGAGGATGGCAGGCTGGGGCAGGTCTAGGGGAAGGACAGCAGCCTATGTCCCACTGGGGACCCGCCCGGGAGGGTTTGCAGCAGAGACTCCACGGCCAGAGCGAGCGGTGACATCAGCCAGACACACGCACTGGTGAGGGGCCACTAGAGCACTGGGCCACATAGTCACACGGTTTTCTGAAGATGTGGCACCTTCCAGGAACTAGTAGGAAGGACCCGCGACACAGGCAGCAGGCGGAGGCCGCCTGGGGGTGCAGGGGAGAGCGGCAGGGAGACCTGGGGCAGCTGGGGCAGAACAGCAGTTGAAAAAAGGAAAAAAGACACCCGACATCCTGAGACAGAACCTGGGAACTTAAAAGTGGAACTATGTTTTTAAAAATCTGTTTAGAAAAAAAAACAAACGATTTCTCATGAAAGGTGTTTCCATTTTGGTTGGGGGAAGGGTAACAGTTTTCCTCCCCATGCTTCTTTGATTCTAAATTTTCTCTATCAGAATCCTCCTTTCACATGAAAGCCTGGTTAACGATAACGTGTCCTTCGTGTATGTTAACATGGGGCCCAAGCTCCTCCCACAAGGGACACCACTGTCCCCAAACTGTGCCTGGAACCCACCTTTCAGCACAGGCTGGTGAGTGAGAATCTGCGTCAGGGTGTGCCTGGAAAACCGCTTTAGAGACTCTGTCGAAGTTACGCTGCAGAACGTGTGTGCGCTGAACCCGCTGACCCTGCCATCGGAGCAGAAAGGAGGTGCCTGCCAGGTTCCCAGTATCACCAGGCCAGCTGATGCGTCACCCCACACACGCACAGCTCCCCAGAGGCATCCCGTCCAGGAAAGCGGCCCTGGACCGTCGGTCGGGCCCCAGCGGCCAGCGCAGGGCGCGTGAGCCACCTCCTCCTAACCTGGAAACCCTCCCTGCCAGGCCACCACGCCACAAGCCTGAACCAGAATCCCGGGAAGCACTGTGTCAACAAGAGGAAACCACAGCAGGCAACAGAGAAGCCAAGATGTCAGAAGCCAAAGGTGAGCAAGGGCTGGACCCGCGGGACCTGCAGGGCCACTGCGGGAGAGCCCAGCCATCGGTGGCCTGCACCCAGCAGAGGGCCAGACCCCAGCCAGCTGCCACACGGAGAAGCCTCGGTTTCCCAGCTGCGAGATGGGGCCAGGCAGGGTTACGCCAAACCCCCACGGCGCGTCCCGCCCGCACAGGCGATCCCACTCAGCCAGTCCCGAGACAGGAGCAGGAAGGAGGGACCCTCCCTCAGAGGAGCAGGATGTCACTGACAGGTCAGGAAGGACAAGGGTGCAGGGCGTGTGCCAGGGTCCACCCTCCCGGCTCCTTGCGGGAGAAAACGTTCCTGTGCCCTCCCCCAGAGCCACACATGCGAGGTCCCATGGGGCCAAAGGGAGAACACGGGGCCTCACGGGCTCTGCTCCTTCCTGGGGGAGGGGGCCCACGGGTGCCCCCCCAGACCATGAGGGGAGATCTCATTTTATTTTAAGTACGTCAGCTAATTTAAAAAGAAACAGATTAATGATCACTATCTGACTCTCAAGATGAGTTTTAGCTGCCTAGAAATATTATGAAAATTGTCCCGTTTGAGGAGGACAGCAGTGTTTTCACTGTTTAAGTGAAGCACTGGGTTACCCCTGGCTGGTTGGAGCACCACAGACCAAGGTCACAGGTTTGATTCCGGGTCAGGGCACGTAAGAGCAGCAACTGGTTAATGTTTCTCTCTCACAATGAAATTTCTCTTTCCCCTTCCCTTCCTCTCTCTTTAAAAGCAATGAGAAAATATCCTCGGGTGAGGATAAAAAATAAGTAGTAATAAGCAAAGTACTGAATTATACAGCAAAGTTGAGGAACGTAAAGAATTTGTGAAGAACCCAAGCAAAATGATTAGATGCTGGGAAATTCTCTGGGTTTCCCAGAACACAGGTCGGCCTTGCCCATGTGACTTTGAAGTGAACGCTGACACCCCAACACCCAACCCAGCATGTCCATGTGCAGCTCCAGAGCCACAGAGAGAAAGCCAGCGTGGCCACACCAGGACCACCTGGGTCTCAGCAGGAGCCCTGGGGCAGGAATAGGCAACAGCCTACTGTGTGCTCCAGAAAGCCCTGTGAGGGCCGCAGGGGCAGGCGTGAGGGACAGAGCAGGACAGAGAGGGAAGAGGTGGCACCATGAGTGGCCGGGTCTGCCTGGGGGAAGGAGGGGCCCAGAGAGGGGCGGGTGGGCTGGAGTTCCAGCGCTTCCTCACTGTCACAGCCCCCGATGCCGGCGTGATGGCACAGCCCACGTGCTCAGGAGTCACCACGTGGAGGGCATCACGCTGGGACTGCTGGCCCAGCACAGGACACCCAGGGACGTACCAGCACTGTGCAGCCCTGTGCGCCGGGGACTCCTCCTGTACGCCAGCAGCCAAGGCTTCCAGCGAGACTGACTCCGGCCATGGGGACAGAGGACAGGCGTCAGCGCCCGGGCCCAGCCCGTCAGAAACAACCGAGTGCTTCTGCGCAGGCAGGTGCCTGGAATGAGGGCCCCTCATGCCCAAGGGACACAGCTCCCAGGCCACCCAAACCCAGACGGCACGTTGAAACCAACAGAAACGGGCAGACAATGAAACGTTCCCACGTTCACAGGTAACCACAACCAATCATTCACAGCTCTGAAGGAGCTGCACCAGGAGGAAAAGTGGACAGGAAGTTTGTGCCAAATTACAACTCAAAGAGGGGTGAGTCCAGACGTGACTCTACAGGGGACGTGCACAAGCAGGGGGAGCACAAGAGACAGGCCTGCAGAGAGAGGAGGAAACCGCTGGGGCTTGAGCTGCGTCTGACCGCCGGGCCCGGGCAGGCACTCACCAAGCAGCATCTTCTGCAGCACGGCCACGGCGATCTGCACATGGGACGGAGCCGCCGTCACACACTCACCCTTGGGCACCCCGAGAAAGCCGGCGTGACTCGACAGTCACACGCAAACTGGCTTTTCAAAGAGGTGCTCTGCTGAGATTTCCTTAGGTCTGTGTGTTATTCCAGCAAGGAGACCAGCCGGAGTGAAAAGCAGACTTTCTAGAAGGGTCTGTCTGACAGTCCGAGACTGCCCAGGCCCCTAGCCCCACCTCCCACGTGTCTGGGCTGCCCGGACGCTGTCCACTGCCCACAGACTCCCGCGGAGGTGCCTCAGCTGCCCCCGGTGAAGAGCAGCCCCTTCCCTTGTCTGAAGGCACAGGCCGAGGGACGTGGGGGAAAATCACGGCCTGTCCCACCTCCCACACCTGCTGGATGAGGGAGGAACACTGAGGGGGCACCTCATGATCCCAGCCAGGCTGGCAGCCAAGGAAGGACACCAGGGCAGGTGGGAGTGGGGGCAAACTCAGCAGCCCCATGATGCTTCCCTTCACCTTTCCTCCTACCTGGGGCATCCGTTCAGCCTCCGCATTTCTTCCCGGACCCAAGTTTTTCTGAAATCCTCTCAAAACAAACATTTGCACAAAATCTGAAAACCACAAAAGCAAAGTATTTACACACTCCATCCCCAACCACCTCTTAAGTACCAGGTGCTCCCCACCTGCCCTGTCCCTGCAACATGCCCTGGACGGGGGCGAGATGCCCCCCACTCAGCACAGCCCCAAGCTCCCTTCCTGCCACCCCCCGGGGGCTCGTGCTCCTCTTTCCAGTCATAGTTCACACCCTTCTGACTTCATGCACAACAAGGCAACAGGCTGACTTACCACGATGTTCACACGGTTTAAGCTAAAAGCAAATACGACAGGTACAGCCCGGGTGGCATCTTGCGAGATTCATGCTGCGGCGTGGAGCGTGCGCCGCCCCCAGAGCCCCCCAGCAGACAGCTGGTCGCAGGCAGCTCCACCCAGGCAGCCGCCCCTGCGAAGGACTAACCCGAGAGCATGGCCCTGGTGACCCCGGCGTGGGGAGAGCCCTCCTCTGTCTGCTCACACAGGTGGCGCAGGTTCCTGAAGAGCCAGGCCTCCACCGCCTGCGTGTCCTCCTGGCTGGGGACAAGCACACAGCACCTCGTCCTCCTGCTCCAGAGCCACAGGCCAGTTGCTCCCCTCACTTCACTAGGGTCTCGGACCACCGAGAACAAGTGAGCCCCCCGGAGCTCCCTGCACCAGCAGTCAGAGCTCAGGTGAAAGGCCACCAGGGACACCAACTACCCACATGAAAAATAACCATTTTCAAGCAGTTTACTTCCTAGGGATGGCTTACGATTGCTGGGAGAAAGTTCAGAAATGATGTCATCAGACACATAAAGCAGCAGCCGCCCAAGCCTCCACCCAGGGACCAGCCCACAAGGGGCTGCAAACCCAAAGGGGAGCCCCTGCAGGCCTTTGATACGCAAACAGCAAGGGACACAGTGTCCTCACTACCTCTCCAGCAGCTCTGGGAGGCTCACGGTGTTCTGAACGTGAAGACGCCACACGGCTTCCAGCACCAGAGAATCCTGAGGAAAAGAATAGTATGGGGAACCTTTCGTGACACACCTTCCTCCAGTACACTCAGCCTGCGCCCTTCATCACCTTGCTCTACTGAAAACCCAAGTGCAGTGACAGCACAGCCTAAAGCATGTCTTATCTATCACAGTTTTAAAACTCACCAAGCCTGGCCCTGGCCACTGGGGCTCAGTGGATTGAGCACAGGCCTGCAAACCGAAAGGTCATCGGTTCAATTCCCAGCCAGGGCACATGCCTGGGTGGCAGGCCAGGTCCCCAGCTGGGGCGTGCGAGAGGCAACGACTGATGTGTCTCTCACATCGGCTGTGCTCCCTCTTTTCCTTCCTCCCTTCCCCTCTAAAAATGAATAAAATATGTTAAAAAATTAAACAACAACACTCGCCAAACCTGCAGGGCTGCTATCATCTTTCCCTCCTCCGGCCGACCCCACCCCACGCCCTGCCGTCTCTACCCACTGAGACCTTTCTCCACCGTGGCCCACGCCAGACTCCAAAACACGAAGAGATGTGCCAGCCTCTCTTTGGGACCCTGCCTGGCTCCTCACAGCTTTCAGGACAAAGTTCAGTCTTCAGTACAGCACAGGCACACAGGTCCCCTTGGTGACCCTGCTGCAGCCGCTGCACTCCTACACACCTGTGCCTCCCGCCCTCCCAGGAAGCCTCCCCACCACCCAGACATAGTCGCCCCCTCTGGCCGCGCCCTGTGCCCACTCACAGGCTCAGCGTCTGTAGTGCTTCCTTCCCACCCTGAGGCATCTGCTCAACACTTGCCCCACTCTGTGCCTGCGGAGGTGCTTGGTGGGATCCCCAGAGAAACGTGGGGGTTCCACTGGCTCCCCCAAACAACAGAACCCTGCTCGGAAAAGCCCTGCAGTCAGACTTAGTGAAACTCAGGCTCACCTGCACTTTCCACAGTTCTTGGCAGAAGGACAGACGAGAGAACATACTGTGCTCCCGCAAGTGCCCCATGACCTCTAACAAGGAAGACAGTTTCTCCTGAAAAGAGAAGTGTGTTCTAAACATAGGAAAATACCTGCAACAATATAAAGGAAATGTCCTATTTCCCCCAACAACCGAAAAGTAAGAGCAGCCCAGTTCCCACGTCGTGTGGCCTTACTCTCTGCTCCGGGTCCAGCAGCACCTCACGGGAGGGCCCAGTGTGCGCCTCACAGATCTGCACGAAGCTGGATGCCAGCGTCTGGCTGGACAGGACGGCCACGGGAACCCCCAGGCGCGAGGCTTGATCCCACAATGCAGAGCCTTAAGCCAACACAAAACATGGGAGACACACTACAAAACCTGAAACAGAGGACTTGCAGTTTAAAATGCCTTCTTTTGCCCTGGCTGGTGGCTCAGTGGATAAGGTGCCGGCCTGCGCACCAAAGGTCGCTGGTTCGACTCCCAGCCACGGCACAGAACCAGGTTGCAAGCCAGGTCTCCAGCCAGGTCCGTCGCTGGAGGCAGGTGAAAGGCAACCACACGTGGATGTCTCCCTCCCTCTCTGCCTCTCTCCCTTACCCTGTCACTAAAAAAGTAATAAAATCTTAGAAAAACAAATAAAATTAAAAATGCCTTCTTTTAAGCTGCAGCACCCAGAAGATGACCTTTTAAAGTGAAGAACTGATGTCCTGGCAAAACAGAAGATGTTAAATGGAGACAACTCGTGACGGAAGCAGCTAACAGGGCATCTGAAGCCCTGGCTGCATGTGCAGGCTTCCTGGACTTGCAAGTCTATTTCCCTTACCAAATTAGGGAAGTTTTCTTCCATTATTTTTGCAAGTAAGGTTTCAAATTTTTGCTCTTCCTCTTTTATTTCTGGCACCCCTATGATTCGGTATGTCTCAAATTATCCCAGAGGTTCCTAGGCCTCTTCTTTTTTTTCAATTCTTGTTTCTTCTTTCTGTTCTGGATATATGTTTATTTCTTCCTTTCATTCCAAATCATTGATTTGAATCCCAGGTTCCTTCCTATTATGTTGGTTCCCTGTGTATTTTTCTTTATTCCATTTTGTATAACCTTCACTTCTTCCTTTATTTTGTGACTGTACTCAATTATTCCTCTGAGCTTTCGGATCACCAGTGTTCTGAGCTCTGCATCTGATAGGTTGTCTATCTCCATTTTATTCTTTTTCCAGAGTTTATTCTGTTCTTTCATGTCGGCCATATTTCTTTGCCTCCTTGATCTGGCAGCCTCCCTGTGTTTGTTTCTGTGTATTGAGTATAGTTGCTTTGACTCTGTGTCTTGGTAGCATGGCCTACTGTAGTAATGTCCTGTAGGGTCCAGTGGTACAGCCTCCCCTACCACCCAAGCTGGGTACTCAAGGTGCACCTTTGAGTGGGCTGAGTACACCCTCCTCCCATAGTTGAACCTTGGTTGCTGTTGGCAAATCAGTGGCAGGCATTTACCCAGGCCAGTCAGCTCTAAGGACTGGCTGTGACCACTGACCATCATCCTCCACCCTCTGCGGAGGATCAGCTGTGCAGGGGCAGGGTGGTGGTGCTCCGACATAATCTGTAGCTGATCACTGGGTGCGCTGGCCCTCAGGCTTCCCCAGTGGTGCAGGCCAAGGTCAGGTCCTACCTATGTTCTGGCCAGGGCACCCTGCCTGAGCTATAAAGCAATCTGAGACTGTTGCTATTTGTGCTAGGTTTAGAGGTTCCTAGGTGAAGCCACACTTAAATCTGAGCTGGCTGCTGGTAGTCCAGGGTCTGGGACTCACTGAGGACAGCTATTGCTTGTTTGAGAGGATTTAGGAAGTTGTATAGCATGAGCCAAAACCAGCCCTTCACATGGAAAAGCAGCTTGGTGAGCCTGTAAGCCGGGTGGAGCAGAGTCTCTGGGGATCTCCAAGGCGGGTCAAACAACATTAGCCAGGTTGATGGGGTCCCAGATTTGGTACCAGCTTGCCAACTCTGTCCTGATGGATGCAGTTTCTTTAATTCCATAGTTGTCAGGCTTCCATTCAACTCAATTTCAGACAATTTTTACTGATGGTTGTTCTGTCTTTTAGTTGTAATTTTGATGTGGTTGTACAAAGAAGCAAGCCACGTCCACCTATATCACCATCTTGATCAGCTCCTCCTGTTCTTCTAATTATTTCAGCATCAAAGACAAACCATGTTCTGCCAACAGTACGATGTCCGAGTGGAAACTGGGTCTGCTTTCCCAATGCTGTGCCGGCGGTTGGGGCAGCTGAGGCCTGGGTGCTCCAAGTAGGAAATACGGGGCAGCCTGGAGACAGAGGGCGCCTTTCAGTGCGGCTTTCTAAGTTATTTGACGTCCAAAAGTGATTTCTTCTTTTAATGAAGGAAGCTGCAGCACATACCGATAAGTGACTAACCGTCGTTGTAAAGGTTCCTAAGGACAGTATGCAAAGCTACCAACTACTGCACCCTGGAAAAAGGAAATGCTCATTTCTAGCCATTTCTTGCCCGTGTGTCTAGCCATGGGAAAGTTGGTCCTGTGTTGGTTTAAGGCTGTTCCCTGTTTTTACAGAAGCACAGACCCGTCTGCGAGTCACTACCCGCCCACCAGGCAACTGAAAAACCTCCCCATTGCTTCCAGGGTCCACGGTCTCCGCTTTGACCCAAGCCCGGAGCCGCAGGTCCCGGCGCTTCTGCCCGCCAGCTGCCCCGCTTCCCAGGGGCGGCCCGCCCGCGGGAGGAGAAAGCCCGTCTCCGGGGTGGGGTCCTCGCTTCTCAGCGGAGGCAGGGGGCTGGGACTCACCGACGATCGCGCCGGGGCCGCCGAGGGCCGTCTGCAGGTCGTGGAGCAGCGTCTCGGGCGGCGGTCCTCCCACCTGCAGGTGGCACAGAGGCGGGCAGCGCCACTCCCGCGCGGCGCCCCCCGTTTTCTCCTCGCCGCCAGCCCTGGGGCGTCGGGGGGAGCCCCAAGTCCCGGCACGGGCCGGGCCCCTTACCTCCAGCAGAAGGTGGCCCAGGTTCAGGTGGCGCCTCAGGAGCTGCACGGCGGCCGCCTGGACCCGCGGTCCCCGCTCAGCGCTGGGCTTCTGTCTCGCGACCCTGCCGGCTGGCGGCCGTGCGGGAAAACGGGGGCGCAATCAGGGACCCGCCCGGGCTCTGGTGACACCGCCCCCGCCCCTGTCCGGAGCGGGATCCCGGGCGCACTTACCCAGCAGCTCGGCCCACGTCCTCCGGGGACCCCCGGGCCCCGGGTGGGAGGAAGCACCCGGCGCGCGGGAGCCGGACATGCCTGGAGCGCAGCACCGAGTGGTGGCTGCCCGCGCCCGGCCCGCGCTACCTTCCCATTGGCTGGAGGCCCGCGCTACCTTCCCATTGGCTAGAGGCCCGCGCTGCCTTCCCATTGGCTGGAGGCCCGCGCTGCCTTCCCATTGGTTAGCGGGCTGTGTTGTTTTACCACTGGCAGGAGGCTCCCCGACCACACCCCCGCCGGGGCGTGGCCTGGAGCAGCGGCCATCTTGGTGGTGGCCGGAGCGAGGCCCCGCGTGACCCCGGCGCTGGCGGGGCTGCGTGCGGTCCGTTTAGCGGGGCGTCCGGTCCGCTGGGCGGGACACATGCGCCGACGGCCCCGCGGCCGGCAGCGACGCCAGCTGGCCAGGAAGGGACCCCGGACAGACCTCATCCGGAGACGCCGAAACCGCGGGCAGCGTCCTGCAGACCCTCGGCGGTGCCCACTGCCCGGGAGGGAGGGCGCGCGGGACCCGCCTGCTCTGTGTCGGCAGCTCGACCGGCGGCGCGGCTCCCTCGGCCGGGGTGTCGGGGTCCCTCAGCCGGGGTGTCGGGCCCTCAGCCGGGGTGTCGGGGTCCCTCGGCCGGGGTGTCGGGTCCCCGGCCGCCGCCGGGTGACGATGACCGGCGACCCCCAGGGAGCCGCGGCGCAGGGCGGCCCGGGCGGAGGGACGCCGGCCGTTCCGGTGAAGCGGGGGAGCCCGTGCGCCTCGCTGTCGGGCGAGGAGGGCGCGTCCCTCCGGGTCTCCTCAGCGGCGGCCGCGCGGGGGCCCCGGTCCGTCCGTCCAACTAGCAGCCGGGTCTGCTCAGCGGCGGCGGCGCGCGGGCCAGCGGACCCCGGAGGCCGTGCGGGGCGTCGGTCCGTGCGCACCGGCGGGAGGTCGCGTGGGCGGCGGTGGCAGCAGCTCCGGCCGGGAGGCGGGACTCGGCGGCGGCCCCGCCGTGAGCACGCGGGCAGCTCGGGAGGAACAGGACCACCCAGCCCCGCAGAGCCGGCGGGACAGACGCGCGTCCCGGGAGGCGTGTGAGCAAGTTGGGAGCCGCCGTCAGCCGGGCCGCGGGGACCTGGGGGCGGAGATGCCGCCCCCGCAACGTCCGCGCACCCTCGGCTGCTGACCTGCTGCGCCCCGGGGTCGGTCGCCGCGTCCCTGCAGCGGCCTGCGGGGGGGGGGGCGGAGGGGGGGCCGAGCTGGCGGGTCCCCAGGGACAGGCGGCGCCTCGCAGGCCGCGTGTGCAGCACGTGCGCCCGGGCCTCGGAGCCCCGCGCGGGGGCCGCCAGCCGGGGAAGCGGGACGGCGCTGCCAATGCCGCCGACGGGCCGGGCGGGGTGCGCGGGAGAGAAGACGGCCGCCCGTCACTCCGGGTCCGGCAGAGCCGCCACTTCGAGGGCCGGAGGCCGGGCTGGACTCGAGAAGTGGGCGGCGGCGGCGGCCGGAAGGGTTTCACCGGCGGCCGAGTTAGAAAGGCCGCCGACAAAGAAGGGCGCTGACGCGGCGCATAAAACCCCGAAACACCGACCGCTGTGCTGGGGCGGGTAGAGCAGCCTCGGTGGCAGGTGCGACCCAGGCCAGGGCGCCCAGTGAGGGCGCCGGTCAGGGGAACAGCAAACGGATGTTTCTTTCTCTCCAAAAAAAAAATGTTTTAAATAAAAAACCCAAAACACTGACGACTCCCCAGGCCTGTGTGAGGAGGGAGCTGGGCTTGACCATCAGAAGGGCTCCCCCAGCCAAGGCCAGGGGGGACCCCTGAGAAGGGCGGGGCTGCCACCCCAGGCTCCTCCGTGGGGGGGACTTGCTCCCCCATTACAGAGGCAGAACCTGCCTACTGACCAGTGGAAGCGGCCGGAAGGTGCCGATGTGCCCGAAATCACACCCAGAAACCACCAGGGTTCACCGTGTAGAGCTCCAGGCCCCCTCGCCGTTTTCTAAACGACAGCATTGCAGCCGGGATTCTTGTCTAGGTCACTGGTGGGCACCTGGCAACACCGCGGTCACGTCCTCCTAGTCTGTCAGCGCCCAGCGGGCCTGTCCCCTCCTGCGCTGCGGTGGGGAGCCAGGTGCCGGCCCTGAGACTGCAGGCTTGTCTTTGTCGCCTTGGGGTGACTTACAAGTCACAGAATTGCTGCGTCAAGACCACACGTAGTTAACGTTCACTGTAAGATTTCTGGCCACACCGGTGACGGTTCAGACAGGGAAGTGCTGTGTCCCGGCCCAGCCCCGTGCTGACTCCCACCCGACGTGCTGATTCCAGACCACAGAATATCAAAACCACGGGTCCCCCCTCCTCCACCAGCCTAGAAACCTGCAGCTGTCACCCCAGGACCCTTTCCCGGGAGCCGTTCTGGGCTCCCATTCAGATATCAGTCACGGCCTAACTCTGTGAGAGTGTCTCTTGGGATTCAGGGCCTTTATCGTTATCCCAAAATAAACCTAAAGCACAAAACCCCAGCCTCTCACGTTTCACGTTTTCCTCCGGACCCCTGAGCCTGGCCTGGCTGCGGGGAGGCGGACAAAGAGGGCATTCAGGGGCCTCCGAGTCCTGGCAGCTGGGGCCTGGCTGCTCCCAGCACATGAGTCCCTTGGGGGAAGCCGACCTGTTTTTCCATCTCAAATGCAGTCAGTGAGGGGCCAGAGCCTCGCCCTGCACTCTGCCTGTGGCCAGGGGAAACCACGGGCCTCTCCTCTCAAACTAGTATCTTACACCCAAATGCCCATGTGCATAACTCACTGTGACCTTTGTCTTGACAGGCAGCGTCCCCCCTGCGGCACCTCAGATCCTGGGGCCCTGCACTGCCCCCGCCCCAGAAGCCCGCAACTGCCATCCACGGAATGCAACTGGGACCAGCCCTAATTTATCTTCTTGGCCTCCGGGAGCCTAAAATTAGGATCCTCTAGCTCACAGGTGGCAAAGACAAGGCCAGCGGCCGAATCCGGCCCTCCACCTTGTTTTAGCCCGCCCAGCACCTTCCCCGGCACCTTGTTTCTGCCCAGCTCACTCCACTGTTAAGCAGTAGTTACATTTACACGGTCCTAAAATTACATTCGGCTCTTTGAAGGCAACCGAGAAGCCGATGTGGCCCCTGGTGACAACGAGGTCGACACCCCTACTCTAGCTCCTATGTGTGCAAAGATGCTCAGAGGTCTAGTTCCCAGAGTTGGAGACTCTATGGCCAAGTGCAGTCATGAGCCACCCCTGCTCGGATGCATTGATGTGGTGGGAACCCATCACAGCTCCCCTCTAAAACCCACAGAGGATGGGAGGGGCAACCAGTGGGGTCCCCTGCACATCAGGCACCTATAGGGACCCTCACCCCTGTAGGGAGGGTGCTCCGTGTGCAGTTCCCCCTTAAGAATGGGGTTGCGGGGTGCTGGTTGGGTTTTCATTGACCTGACCTGGGCATAAGACATCAATGTCCAGTGCTCAGCAAATTCTTGTGACTGGACAGCCTACAGTATATGATGAGCATCCAGGAGCTAATGAGATAACTTGATAAAGTGATTCTCAAATTCCAAGCACTAAACATTTCTATTCCGTCCCCAAGTGCAGCCATGACAGCGAGAGGCACCCTCCTGCCCCTGGGATTTCCTCACATACTGCACATGAAGTAAGAGAACCTGTTTTTAGGAGCAGGCATACGTGATTTCATAACTGTAGAAATGACCTTGCTCCAAAGCTTTCCCAACTGAGTTAATGATTGATCCCAAACGATTCTACCATGCATCCCAGGTTAGCCTTTTTTTTTTTTTACATCCAGAAATACATTATTTGTTTCTAAAATTCAAGTGGTAAGTTCAAATACCAAAGAACTAACACCTCTCTGGTTCTGATCATACTCCTTGGACAAAGAGCTAAATGTTTCAACCCTAGTGCCATCATAAACAGGGATAAATATATCCGCTTCCCCCACTAGCAGGTGCTGATGCTGTGCTCACACATTAGAAGCTCCCCGGAGTGTGCAGCTCTGACAGCTACCCGGTTACCCACAGTAGCCCCTCATGGTAGAGCCCTCAGTCTGATGAGTGAAGAGAGTGGGCACTTCCTGGGGCTCAGGCACAGGAAGGAAACAATTATTTTGACTTTGACCTGTGACTAATGGGAACTTGTCACTGTGTCCAAAGCTCCCACCAACCAGCCAGAACCTGGGCACCCCTAGTTGTCAGCCACTCTGACCAGTTTTCTCCTCCAGTTGGTGTCCAGGCTACAAGGTTGGAGTCCCTGTTGCTACCACCGCCTGTAGGCCACGTTGGGCTTACTTCTCACATTAGGTTCATTTCTAGGTCTCACGTGGTACTTTTGGGGAGGTATGTGGGTCAATGGCCTGGATGGAAAAGATATGGTTTCTAGGAGCATCTGGAGAGCTGGCTGGTGCCTCTCCTTCCTCATTTTGATCGTAGCCAGGGGGCAAACCTTCCGATAACCAAGAGATAAGCAGAAACTAATTTTTAAGAACCGAAAGGATCGATGCCAGATCATAAACGGTATCGTACCCTTACACAGGTGACCTCAAGGGTAAGCCAGGTGGTACCAAAACCTGGGTCTGAAGGAGAGGTACCTCTTGCTATCACCCAACCAGCTTCCTTCCGATCAGGGCAATTACCACCCAGCCTGAAGTGCTCCAGACACCCAGGAGTGGCAGGGGTACCAGCCTGCCCTAGGAGCGTCTCCACCGACCAAAGGTGTTGCGGATGGAAGTCTTTATTCCCACGTAGTCTGACCCATTTTGCGGGCCCCTCAGGAACGAACTCATGGTGCCAGGGGCGAGGACAGAGCCCCAGATGACGCACACCTGGCCCTGTGTGGCAGCGTCCAGAGACTTTCCCCAAACTACTGCTGTTCGAAGAGTTTGAAGTGTCTCCCTTCCCTCTATTGATGTGTGTGTGTAAGACAGACAGACAGACAGATCAGGAAGGTCACCTGAGTCCCAGCGGCTTGGCCCCTGTGTTCAGCAGGTAACACACTGCCCACGTGCCACGTCCGCAAAGTGCCAACGGTGGTACTTCAGCCGCCTAAGCTTTACAGAAATGCGAGTTGCCCCCCTACGGACTGTGGACACTTTGAACACGATCCGCCCCTATCAAACTCCTTTTTATTGGAAGACGAAACACCCAGAGGGCATGATCTTCCCGTAGGGCCCCAGGGGACAGCCTGCACCCTCCCCAAGTCGCCTTCAAATGAGGTGAAGTTACCGCACTTCGCGGCTGCTCAGTCACCAGGGAATTCAGAACCTTGGTTCCACCCCGGCCAGGGAGAAATCTCCCAGAATCGGCATTTTGTGTGCTGCTCAGGGGATCCACGCTGGGGACCTTATTGCCATTTATTCTGCAGTTGCGCTTGGCTGTTGCGCGGACCGCGTAAGACTGTGGCTGACGGGGTCTCGGGAGGAGCCTGGGTGCCCCCCGCCCCCGGGCAGGCGAGTGAGCGGGCGGGGAGCCAAGGGAAGCAGGGCTGCGCCTCGGCCGGGGCCCTGAGACCCGGGTTGCTGCTCCTGGAGACGGAAGAGCACCTGCCGGGGGCGCCTGTCCGGGGAAAGGGCCGCTCATCCAGCGCTTCACAGCGTGAGGTCTCCAGCGCCCCCTTCGGCCCGCGTGACCTCCGCCGTGACCTCCGCAGTGACCTTCGCAGAGGCGTGGTGTGTGCGTTTGCATGTGTGTGCGCGCGTGTATGCAAGTGTGTGTGTGCGTGTGCGCGCGCGTATCGAGACGGAGTCACGGCCCCGCTCCCTCCCGCACTCCGGGCCCCGCGCGCCCGAGGCCCCGCAATCAGCGCCGCGCGATTCGGGCGGGTCGCCGGCTAGACCCGCGCGCACGAGCCGGGCTTGGGCGCCGCCGTCAGGCTCCGCCGGGACCGCCGGGACCGCCGGGCGCGCAGAACCCCGGCTGGGCGCGCGCCTCCCCGCGGCCGGGCCTGCGCCCCCGCGCGGCCCCCGGCTTCCTCGCCCGCACCGGCCCGCGAGCCCCCGCGCCCCGCCCGCCGGCTGCCGTCCCGCCCTCACCTGCGCCGCGCTCGGGGCGGGGCCGCCGCGGATGACAAAGCAGCGGCCGGAGGCGCGGGACCCGCCCCCGCGCTCGGCGGGTGCGTCGGCCGCCGCGGCGCGGCTGTTATGGAAACCGGCCGGGCGCCCGCGAGGCGATGATGGGGCGGCCATGGCCCGGGCCGGCGGCGGCAGCGCGGGCGCGGCGGCCGGGGGGCGGGCGGGCGGCGGGCCCGAGCCGTGGGAGCTGTCCCTGGAGGAGGTGCTGACGGCCTACGAGCAGCCCATCAACGAGGAGCAGGCGTGGGCCGTGTGCTTCCAGGGCTGCCGCGGGCTGCGGGGCGCGCCGGGCGGCGGGCGGCGCGTGCGGGACACGGCGGACATCCTGCTGCGCAGAGACGGCTCGGTGGGCGCGCGGTCGGAGCCCGGCGCCGCGGGTGAGGCGGGGGTGTGGCCGGGCGGGCGGGTGGGGGACGCCGAGGGCCGCCCGGCGTCGGCCGGTGGCGGTGGCTGCGACCGCGACCCGCTCCCTCCCCCGCGCTCCGCCCTCTCCGCGCCGCGGTCCGAGCGCTCCCCTCGCTGCCTCCGCCGGGCCGGCCCCTCCTGGCCCGCGGCCGCCTGCGCCCGGAAGGCCCGGGCGCTCTTCCAGCCTGGGGCCACCGCCACGTCCGCTGAAACTAGCCCTTCGTCCGTCCCCCCGCCCCCGCCATCGCCCCTTCCTTGCCCGGACCCTCCCCGCAGCCTGGAACGGCCGCAGCCCCGGCTGCCGCGGGCCGCCACTTCCTTCAGCCGAGGGACCGAGCGGGCCGGGCAGGTCCTCCCGCGGGGCCCGCAGCCCAGTGGTTCGTGGTGGGGAACCGAGTGGCACCGGCGCCCCGCGCAAAAGGGACACGGGTCCTGCGGGCAGCAGGGTGAGAGGACTGCCGTGCCCCCCTGAAATTGCTGCCGAATTTCCCCATTTCCCGCGTTCCGTGGAGATCAGGGAGGATGTGTGGAACTTAGGAGGCACCTTGCTTCGCTTTTCTGCTCCTCACCGTTGAGAAGGACCCACCGTTAAGCCCTAGAAAGGTATTTGAAGTCTGTTGAGAATGGTGAGCTTAGGTGACTTTTACCTCTTTAAGAAAAAAGTTGTTTTTCCCGTGGGGAACCAGAGTCCTGGTACGAGTACGTGAGGCCCCAAAGCGGATCCCCTGAGGGGAGCACAAAGGCGCTGTGTGCCGCTGGGGGCTGGACCCTCTCCAGCCTGAGGGCCGCGGGGCTGCGGAGATCCTCTTGGCAGGCGTTGCCCAGGACGGGGCAGGATGGGGGCAGAGCCAGATGGAAGACGGCTGCTCGGGCCGGGGTCTGCTGCGCCCGGGCCCTGAACCGGGGCTGTATTCCTCCTCCTCACCCCTGTGCCCTGCTGCCACCCCCTCGGCTGGGGACCCATGGGAGCCGTATTGGGCAGGACAGCACTGGTGCATTTGACAGGTGAGCATTGTAAGAGAGACCCTCGAATGGTGCCTCCACTTGACGCCCTGGCCGCTGAGGGTCAGCTAGTCCCACCGAAGGCGGAGGGGCGTGGGGCTCAGCACTCAATGCTCTGTCCCCGGCGGCTGGCCTAGGGCCCTGCCATGTCACCTCCTCTGGCTTTCGGGGCCCTGGAGTTCGACATTCACTAAGATTGTTTCTCCCGAAGCTGAGCTTCTCCCGGTTAAAACACCACCCCTGTGCTCCTCTGCACCCTTGGAGATAAAGTAGCCCAGGGTCTGGCTCCTGGCGTCCCAGGACTTGACCGTAGGGGCCTGCCTGGTTGGGCCCTGTGATTTTAAAGATGGGGAAACTGAGGCACAGAGTGGCAAGCAGCTTGCCGCCAATCCTAGCAGCTGGTTAGAACAGAGGTGGGCTCTGCACCCCCTGGACGGCGAGGGAGCCGCACTGTGTCCTGTTGGTCCTCTCGGCCCTTTCTTCCTGGTCATCGCAGACCCGGTAGCATTTCCTGCTGCCTCCACCCTTGAAGCTGGGGTTCAAAGCTCACGCGTCGCCACCCTACGTTGACTTTTATGGGGAGGTGCCAACCTATGACATCAGGAAGCTCAGTTTTGATTTTCCAGTCGATATGATCTTTGGTTTCTGTTCGTAAAAATGCCTCGTAAAGGTGGCTGAGGTTAATGACTTGCTGCCTTTTCAAGACTGAGGAAAATGGATGACCTGAACTTTGTTTTCTGTCCTTGTTGACCTTCCGTGAATCGGCCGGCACTTTAGGCCACCTGTCCCCCGGGGTTCCCGGGCCCGCGTGGCGATTACTCAGCGCACTGGAAGCTGCGTGGGTTTTTTTTCGCTGTAACTAGCAATCAGGAAAACATTCTCTGGATGAGTAAATGTTTACGGTGCCTTTCAGGAAACCTACCACGGAACCCCAGCTATCGTTGGGGGAGGGAATGACAGTGTCTCGCTGTGCCCGTGGGGACCCTTCTCCCCTCCAGCTTCGTGGGGAGAGCCGATGAGAAGCAGCTCCCTGGTCTTTGGTCTGAAGGCTTCTCCGTGCCACTTGGAAGCCCCTCTTCTCAGATGCGGGAAAACAGACATGTTAATGCTTGAGGCTACTTTGAAGAGGCCGTGGCTGAGCCTCTGATGGCAGGTGCTTCCTCGCCTTGAAGGGACAGCGGCTCACCGGGCCCTGAGCCGAGCTTGGGGGCCGGAGGCAGAGCTGGTTCCTCCGCCTGTGACCCGCAGGCCCCGACACTCCTCCCGCAGCTTTGTCCACCTGGTGCAGGGCTGGGCCGTCCCCGTGGTCGCAAGGCCCCCGGTGTCAGCCTGTCTCCTGGAGGAACAGCCCTTCCCCCGGCCACGGGCTCCCCAAGGCGGGTGCGGGTGTTGACACACGTGAGGCCCGGCCCTCGTCTCTTCTCCTCCCACTTCTCCATTCTGCTTCTGCTACTTGACACACCGACACACTGTCCTGGTTTTTCCTGTCAGTTCTGATGCAAAAACTGTTTCCAGGCCCCCTCGTCTGACACTTGGGCGCCTCCCACGGCCTGTCCACCAGGCCTCGCACCTGCCCCGCCTGCGCCTTCCTCTCCGCCCGCAGATCTAAGGCGGCTGCGGCGCCCGGGCTCCAGGGCAAGGCCCCTGCAGGCAGCTCCCCGGGCCTGCGCTGCCTCCACACAGGAGCTTGGGCTGCCCTGCTCTGGACCCGGGCCCTGTGTCGTGAGCACCAAGGCTGGAAGTGTCTCTCCTGCCCCTTCACCTGCTGCCCAGCAGCTGGGGACAGAGCAGTGCTGGAGAGCAGGCCAGGTGTCTCCCTGGTACCCCCATTCCCCCTCCATAAACTGAGGTGGTAGTGACATGTGCCAGGGTGGGGGTGGGTCAGGGAGCATCAGTAGGGAGCCTACATCCACCCTGGACCCAGGAAGCCCATGTCTACATACACACACACAGAAAAACACGTGAACATGCAGACATACACGTGCGCACAGATACACAGACGTGTGCACACATTCTCACATGGACATGGATACAGACACGTGGGTAGACACAGACATGCGTGCACACACAGGCACACAGGTGCAGGTTCACACACCCAAGCCCTGGCCAGGATGGGCTGCTGCGCCCATGCACCTCCCTCCGTGATGTAAGTCCCTTCCACACAGACACCCAGCACCCCTCGGAGAAGCGGTGCCGGGCGGAGGGGCCCGTCGGGCCTGGCCGCGGTGTGGGTGGGAGGGCGCGGGCGCTGGGGAGGGCCCGTCCCGGTGGGACTGAGCTGGGTGTTTGTAGATAGCATTCCCGGTTTCAGTCTCTGAGCAGGGTGACCTCACACGGAAGGAAGTCCCTGCCCGGGCAGCCGTCTGTGGGGAGGGCTGTGAAGCCGCTGGGCAGGGAGACCCAGGAGATGGTCCAGCCACGCGGCCCCTCAGCTGGCCTTCCTGCCCGCCCGCCTCATGGAAACTGCCCTGTACTTTGAGGAGAGGCTTTGACTCTTGAGAGGGGGCCGTGGGGCCCCCGAGATTTGGCTCATGGGGGTACAGCCCCCCTGCGTGCCCTGGTCTCTCTCTCCACCCACCCCTTTCCCAGGGGCCACTGTGGTTCTGGTTGGTCTGGTCCAGCGATGTGGGCATTTAAGCAAACGTGCCAGTGAGTGTTGACCGAGGGGAGATGCCAGGGCTTCACTCGAATCCTGGTTGTTGGGCTGCTCAGAGGGGTTTGGCCTCCAGGAGGGCTGCCTGGAGGCGGTGACCTGGGTGTGTGTCCCCTGGGCTATACCTTAAGAAGGGTCCCCTGCTGTTGTTGGAACACCTCCAGGACCAGGGTGACTGAAATCGTCAGGACGGGGCACCAGTCCCGGAGTGGAGGGCCCGGCTGGCCGTGTGACTTGGGCGTGTCCTCCCCATCTGCCGCCTGCACGGGGGGCTCTGGCCCATGCCCAGCTCCCCAGCTCCGTCTTGCTGGAATCAGCGTGGGCCCTGGTGGTCCTGGGTTCTCATTTGCAGGGAGGAAGCCTGTGGGTGACGGTGAGTTCACGCCAGGCGTGGTGATCTCACCCGCCCTGAGGCGGCGGCGGAAGGTGCGGACACTTTGGCCCAGAGAGCTCTCTGTTTGCTGAACACACACGCCAGCCCGTGGTTTCGAGGGGCGTCTCCCTGCCGTGCCGGCAGCACGTGTCCAGAGACCCGAGCTCCGTCTAAAGTCCGGTTCCTCGTCACGGAACGGGCCGTGATTGTCCGCTTTCACGATGCGAGACTCCGTCTGTGTGTGTTTAATCTTCCCAGGAACCTGTACGGTGGGTGAAGCCCTGGTTCACGAGAGGAAGTTCAGGGCAAGTCAGACGTTGCCCTGCCGCCCCCCCGCCCCCGGGTGGTGCTTGAGGAGGTGACTGGTTGCTGTCACGCACACGCGGTCCCCACGGCGTGAGGGGAGCCTGGCCGTGCACTCCCCCTGCGGCCTGGGCTGCTTCCCTCAAAACCAGCCTCAGCTCGTCTCTTTGCGAAGGGTTACCCCTCTTTTCACTAGCGGTCAGGGTCCCCTGTGTGGACACGTCCACTCTGTTTGCAGCGTTGCTGTGAGGAAGGTGTGTTGCAGCCGCGCGTGGTCGTAGGCGTCCCGCTGCTCCGGCACCGGGGGGTGTGTGTGGAGCCCTGAGCGGCGTGGCAGGCTGCCATCCTGGGGTCGTGCGTGTCCCACCAGCCCGGGGTGGAGGCCACATACCTGCAGCCTGCATGGCCTCCGTTTGTGCCCCTGCCGTGTGGCCACGTGGCTGCTCCAAGTCTGAAATGTGTCAGATAGGAGCCTCCTGGGCTGGAGAGGCGGCCCTGCCGTTGGTTCTCAGTGACTGTCGGTACTGAAGTCCTCCGGGGGTGGATGGGAGCCCGGCCTGAAGGGTGCCCTCCAGCCCCCACCCGAGGCAGACGGGGGCTGAGGCAGCTGGGTAACTCCCCTCCTACCGCCCACCTGCCAGGCAGGTGGAAGCTGCCCCGGAAACTCGGGCTACAGAGTCCTAACAAACAAAACCTGTCGTCGTTTTCTGCTACGACAGAGGATCACTTCAGAGAAAACCGTAGCTTCTTGAGTTGTCTGCATTTGTTATTTCATACAAAGGAAGCTGGTGTGGCCTCCTTCCCGAGTACATTTTGTCCCCTGCAGAGACAGAGGCCCTGTCCCGAGGGCACCTGGTGTCCTGGGTCCTGGTTCCAGCCCCACCTCAAGGTAGCATCGCCCCTGGGTCCCAGCTGCCTTGACCCCCCTCTGTCTGGCCTCTGCTCTCCCCGGGGTGATGTCTAAATGGACAAGCGGTACTTGCACAACTCTGTGTGGCCATGTTGGCCACCAGTTATGGTAGCTCCACCCAGTCACCTCGGGTGTGCCAGGTGTGTTCAGAGCGGGTATTTTGGGGTCTGGCAACCCAGCCATTTGTTAGCTCTGTGGCCTTGGGTACATTTTTCAATCTGCTTGAGCCTCAGTTTCCTCATCTGTACAGAGGGAGTCATGGTATCAGTTCTATGAGTGGAGGTTGAGCTTGAAGCCGTCACAAACCATTTCAGAGGGTCCTGTGCAGAGAGCTGGGCACAGCCCCCAACACCCCAAACCTTACGGAGGGGCAGCCTGCTCATGCAAAGCCAGAGATTCCCCAGGTTCTTGCAACTCGATCCACCGTTAGATTCACGAGCACTTTTGTGAGCATAGTCCAGCCAGGGACAAAAGCATTAAAACTATTCCAGCCAGAAAGCTTCCTGTTGACCAGGGGAGGGGCTCGGTGTGAAGGGGCCCTGGAGGGTGGCTGCGCCCCGTCTTGTCATCAGCGTTCTCTCCCGGGAAGCACCTTTGCTCTGCGTCTGTTTCCTCCACGGCCTCCACGCAGCCACGACCTCCGCGGGTTCTGTGGTCGAGCTCCACTGATCCGGGGGTGGAAGTTTTCCACTATTCTAAGGGCCAGTGCAACACAAAGTCCCCTTATCTGGGCAATCTTCCCGGAGCTTGGTGGCATTTGGAAAATGTTCCTAGTGAACAGGTTCGCTTAGCAGACAGTGTCGTGGGCCATGTCTTCGTACCCCACCCCATCCCGGAAGGCACTGAAGGC
The DNA here is from genome assembly GCA_004026585.1 of Noctilio leporinus. Classification (NCBI taxonomy): domain Eukaryota; kingdom Metazoa; phylum Chordata; class Mammalia; order Chiroptera; family Noctilionidae; genus Noctilio; species Noctilio leporinus. The sequence continues at coordinate 169,153 of PVIW01003352.1, forward strand.
AGCTGAAGCTCACCCACTGGGGCTCCGGGGTGCTGGGTCTGCTCCCATCCAGCTCCGCATCTTGGGAGGCCTTGGGGGAGGCTCAGGAGCGGTGTCCCCACCTCCCCCGCCCCCGCCCGCTCACCACCTGTGCCCACTTGGGGCGAATGAGTCCAGCCCACTAGTGTTCGGTTCCCTCATCGCGGAAATGGGTACCAGAAGCACATGCCTCTGAGGTTGTACCCAGGTTACGGGAGTGGCTGAATGTCAGCAGGCTGACTCCGTGTCAAGTTTAATAAGGAAACACACAGAGCCCAGCTTGGTACCTGGGCTACAACCAGGGGCTCCGGCTCTGACAGAGGTGCTGACAGTCTTGGGGACCCCCAACTCCACAGTGGGGGGCGACACCGGCTTACCAAGCTCAGCTGCTGGGCAGTTGTCCTGGCCCCCAGCTGGCTCTGTCCGAGTGCGCGGTGCTTCGGCCCACTGTGGGCCTCCTGGTTCTGTGACGGGGGTCCGGGGAATGTGCTGTCTGTCCCCCGGGGGGAGGTGGCTGGGCAGCCCCCTGCCTCGGGTCTGGGGTGTGAGGCACGTCCCAACCGTCTGTTCTCTCTTGCAGAGTCTGCAACCATGGTGGTGTCACCGGCCAGCTGGGAAGCCCAGGTACTTTTTAAAAAATTTTTAAAGTTTACTTGATACGTAGTAAAATGTACCATTGTTTCTGTGTGAAGAATGAGGCAGGGGCTGGTAGAGGGGTCGTGCCTAGAGTGCGGGCAGGGAAGAGGTGAGCCCAGCGGTGGTCTGGACCCCCAGGAGTCTCTAAAGGGGAGGTGGAAGCGGTGATACCTGACCCCCCTCCTTCCCCTGTGAGGGAGAGAAGGTGACCAGCCCTGGGCACACATGTGGGCAGGGTGTGACCAGCCCAGGGAGCCGTGGCTGGGAGTTTCCACCCCACCAAGAACTCAGACCCGTGTCTCCCACTCACATGAACTTGTCCTGAATTTGATGTTTATCTCTCCACTGCCTTTTAAAAACACGTTTTATGCAAACACACATTTATATGTTTAACACCGGTGATAGCGAGCTCAGGGCTGGGTACAGGCTGAAAGAGGCCCTGTCATCTGTTATGGAGAATTTATTTCATTTTTGTAAAGATTGTATTCATTACTTTTAGAGAGAGGGGAAGGGAGGGGGAAAGAGAGGGAGAGAAACAGGAGTGTGTGGTTGCCCCTCACACGTCCCCAGCTGGGGATGTGGCCCCGACCCAGGCTTGTGCCCTGACTGGGAGTCGAACCGGCGACCCTTTGGTTCATTGGCTGGCGCTCAGTCCGCTGAGCCACACCAGGGAGGGCTGAGCAATCTCTTCCCAAGACTTAACCTCTGTTGCTTTGCATGGCTGTTGGTCCTTCACTGCTGCATCGTGTCCTGGGGTTTATTTACCACCCGGGCACGTCCTCAGGCCTCCCCTGCAGCCCACGCCTGCCACTCGCCTCCTGTTATCAACTCTGAAGCCCTTCGCCAGGGACTTTGTGGCTGGGGGTCTAATCCGGACTGGGGTGCCTGGAGGCCCCAAAATTAACCTGATAGCCTCATCCTAGGAAGTGTGGCCAGGGACACTTGTCACTCATCCTAGATGCTTGCGCAGCCCCAGCCGGCCTGCCACTGCAGCTCCTCATCTGAGGCTCCTTGTCCCGCTGCCAAGGCCGGGCTGCAGGCCTGGGATTCTGGCCGGCTGCCCAGATTTCTTCTTACGGAAAAGCAAGCGCCTGCCTTCCAGGTGTGCGGGGAACAGAGGAGCTACTGGGAGCAGCTGTCAGATGAGAAGCTTGGTGGAGTTAACCCTTTCACTGATGTGGTTCTCGCTGAGAAGGCTGGGCCTTCTCTTCCCACCAGTGCCTCTGAGCCCGCGGACCCCTGGCCCGTCCAGGTGCAGGGTGTTCTCTGAGCATGTCTGCCGGCCAGACAGCCCCACTTTGTGCCCTGTGCCCTGCCCGCTGCTGGCGTGCGCCACCTGGCCTCCTGTAGCCCGGCTCAGGCTGGGGGCCTGGGCTCCAGGTGGTGGGAACGCAGGAGATGAGGGACACCAGGCGGCAGAGAGGGGAAGGTGCCCTGGGGAGAGCATGGCTACCTGCCTGCAAGCTGCTTCCACCCAGGCCTGGGACAGACCCGGGTCTCAGGCCCAGCTCGGCAGGTTGCTGTCTGCCCCCCAGGGACCAGACCTGTGCCTCTGGGCCCTGCCTCTGGCAGGAGAGGTCGCTGGTGTACCGCAGCGAGGTTGTGGGGCAGCGAACTCAGCCCTGCACAGCAGAGCACCGTCACACACACACCATCACACACACCGTCAC